>CABFVX010003396.1:43699-87060 GCA_902151425.1 Timema shepardi
GTGTGTGTGTGTGTGTGTGTATTGGTAATTTTACATTTATATTTAATTCCATTATTTACATTTAATAAAAAGAGAATTATTCAAAATACCAATGGATTTAAGTGTAGATAGCAGAACCAAAATTAACAAAGACTTTTAAATATAAATAATCTTATAAAATTACTAAGGCAGACTAACCCATATTGCATCATCAAAATCATTTTAAGATATTCTTCTTGGATTTTATTGACACAATGTATTTAAATATTATATAAATTGCGTGAATCAATTCAATTTCATTTGGGAAAAAACATTGTTTGTAAAAAAAAATGTAAAACATATATAATTGTGCAAATCGTTACAGGGAAAACAGAAGTTAATATTAAAAAGTGGACTAACCCTTGCACAGCTACACGGGGCGCCATACTCCACCACTTCTACTCGAGGTGGTGACTCGTAGGGCACAGTAATAGTGGGGGATTCAAGTTTCGAGATGCAGCCACTCTGAAATATAACAAAGACAATTTTATAGTTGAGAAGAGTTTAAAAAAATGTTGAAATGAGCCAGTTTTCAACATCGTTTTATGTGAAATGCCACAGTTCTGCGCTTAATATAAATATCTACACACATAGATTTAACCGTCTTCAAGAAAATAAATTTTCTTTTTAGTAGGATCATAAATTAAACATTTCAGATAAATGAAGATTGTTTTAGTTAGTCAGAGCTACCACTCTCATAATAAATACACCAATGTAAGGATGGATCTCTTAAAGTAAGACATGTCCTAGGCCCTAGAGGAATAAAAACCATCTGACATTAGTATATAGGGTAAGGGAGATGAGAATTATTTAATGACCTAGCGTTTGCCTAGAAATATCAACAAAATTCTAAAAATGAACCAAATAACTAAATAATTGAAATTTCTAGAGCATTCCTTTTAAAAATAAAAACACTATCCTGACTGAACCTACAGTCAGAAGTAAAATATTCCTAAGTAGCAACACTAATATATATATCAATATTATGTATGTATATATATACAGACATACACATAATATTGATGCCAATTGCCAATTTTTCAAATTTTGTTCAAGCCCGTTATAAAAACACTATTAATTGATCATTTTTTTCCTCATTGGAACATTTATCAGGTCTAGTTTACCAGCAACTAGGATACCCTGTTCCATAGGAAACTATTAATCAATCTTATAATCCATTTTAATGGTATAGGTACAGTATATATGGGTGTATGACTGTCCAGAAAATTTTTAGTGCTTCTCAATGAGATATAAAGATGAAATTTGGTGGATTCACATTTATCTGCCCAAGCCAGTTTTCAGCATGACCGATTGTACGTGGCTTTTTCAAGTGTGTAAATCTCAACAGACGTAAGGGTTGAAGTCGTCTAGGGATCAAATCAAGGGACACTGATCCCGAAAACACTAGAATATTCACAAATTAAACATAGTATATAATAACATTTTGTATTTACTTGATAAAAATGAAGTTAATTTAAATAATTATTATATGGTTATACTCTTACTTAATAGTGGCATGAATATAATTTTATAAAAACTTACTCCAATCTAACAAAACCTAGCCTTTAATGCATTTATAAATTGATGGTTAGGTTTTGTAAGGTTGGGTAGTATTGACATCAACCTGTCATAGACAAGCTTAAAAATTAGTTCCTTAAAAATCTCTTCTTGAATTTGACATCCCGGCTAGATAACAAATAGCAAGAGAATCTGCTGCTGGTGAAAGGTTGGCTAGGAAAACAAGTTTCGACCCAGGAGTTGAGTGGTTGGAGGGGCCGACCAAAAAGTCTAGGTAACTGTAGCTTATTTCCATTTGGCGATTACACTTTTAGTTTCTCATAACAAGATAAAGTATTGTGATCGTGAACAAAAGCCATCTCGATATTATGACGAGTCTTTACGTTTTATATGAACACGAACCCAAACCAGTTGATTTTACAACTATGTCTGTCATCATGTCTGTCTGTCTGTCTGTCTCTGGCCGCGGGTCAGAAATGATTTGATGGATTTGGTTCAAACTTGATACCTAGATGTTATAGGTATATACCCCCAAAAAGTTTTTTTTTACTAACCCTTTAAAAAAGGGTAGTTTACCGATGGGTGATTTTTATGAATTCCAAATATTTCGAAAATCACTCTAACATTTTTGAACATTTATTTCTAAGATTTTTTGAAATGACAAATAGCAACATGTTATTTGTTTAAGGGCAAAAACTCATTTAAGTGTATTTTACCTAAGATTGATTTTTCAAAACTTGAAATATTTTGCCAAATATCCAAACGATTTGGTTCCAAATGAGTATCTTTGAGTATGTTTGACATAACAAATTACACCATTTACTGGTTTTTGAGGTGAATACTTATTTATTAGTAGTTTACTGAAGACTGGTTGTTTATAAATTACAAATATTTTAAAATGGATTAATGGATTTGGTTACAAATTGGTAAGTTGCGCGTGTTTGACGTGAAAAATAACACTGTAAAAATTTTAGGTAAAAATTCAAAAAAGGGTCTTTTACTGAGGAGTGATTTTTAAACATTTGAATTATTTTGAAAACCGCTATAACGATTTTGCTTAAAATTCATATCTTTGGAGTGTCTATCATGAACATGTTAAATAAAGCTATATACTTATTTTGGGGTGCACGATTGTCTGTTTTTAAATTAGAATATTAAAAAAATGGCCTTAGTGTTTCATTCCAAATTTGGTAACGGGAGACTGTTTTACATAGCAATAAAAATGTATCTTTATATATCTAAAATAAATTTTGTTAAGACTAGTTTATTTACAACAAGTAATATAAAATTTGAATGTTTTGGAAATTGACCTAGAAGATATAACTCAAAATGAAAATATGTGAAGAGTTTTAGTTATCAAATAATTAATTTTTAAGAATTTGAATTTTCTTAAACGTATTTGAATTTTTCTAAGGTATATATAAGACGTGATTAATGTGATTTACAAGAAAATTTGTATTTTTATGAGTAAAACTTATTTTAGGGTATTTTACATAAAGCCCATTTTTGAAAATGTTATTTGAAGCTATAATAAACACCATGAGAAAGTTTGTGCGAATGTGTTCTACAATTTATTTTTTATTGGCATATATAGGCTTTTCCCTCCAGCCAATTGTTAAATACTTAGTGACTAAAGTTGTATGTTAAATCAGAATTGTACTATTTTAATATAACTTATAAGTCATATACTAACATACCATGTTTATAAAATTAACGTTAAACACCAATGTAAGCATCCTCTAGTAAAACACTATTTCTCTTGGCTTTTAAAGAATTTAGTTTAAATAATTTTATTAATTTAAGATTTAGTCCTTATAGTATTAAATTCATCATAAAAATATTATTTAAATAAAAGTTTCTAGGTTATATTTAAAGTATGATGTTTGAAACATAAAAATGTGTAAATTATAGATAAAACGAGAATATATATATATATATATACACACACACACACACACATATAAATGGAGGGACAGAAGGTTGTTTACAAACCTGCACCTAGGACAACGAGTGAAGATGAGGCTGAGTGATGGTAAGACCAACAACGTAGAGATAGGAAGAGTTAGACAGGGATGTTTTTTGTCATCTAGTCAGTTCAACTTGTATGGAAAATGGCTGGCCAGAGAAGCCCTAGTGGGACGTGGCAATTTCAGAATAGGAGGATGCGTTGTCAACACAATAAAATATGCAGGTGATCTAGCATTGCTGGCAAATAATAAGGAAGAGTTGCAGGGAATGATGGATTGGCTAGTGGAGGTTGGGAGAAGAAGTTGTATAAAAATCAACATTGAGAAATCAAAAGTTATGGTGATTTCAATAAATAGAGAACTTCTGAAGATAAAAATGGGAAACTAGCATTTCAAGTACTAGGGACGTCTGCTGATAAAGAATGCCTACTGCACCAAGGAAATTAGGTCGAGTATCGCTTTGGCCAAATAAGATTTCAACAAGAGAAGGATACTGCTGACCAGCAAGTTGAGTTTGGAACTGAGGGAAGATTATGATAAAATGCTACAATTGGAAAGAGCAGAAACTTGGACTCTTATGAAGATGAAATAAACCCCACTTGGATAGCTTTCAAATTTGGTGCTGGAGAAGACTTTAGAAGAACAAGTGGACAAACAAATGAAGAATTCCTAAGAAGAGAGGGCGAGAAGAGAACCATTTTAGATGTGATTCTTCGTTACCAAGGAATCTGAATTTACCTATCCTTAGGAGGAACTGTCTTCTGCATGACGTCATAGAAGGAAAGGTTGAGGGAAAGAAGATCTTAGGAAAAAGGAGGATTCAATTAGTATCGGATTGCTTGAAGGAAACAATAAATGCCTAGGAGTTCAAGGAGAAGGCAGAAGACAGGGTTGTGCATTGGCTGTCTTAAGCTCACTGACAAAATTAATGAACCTTTCGTAACACAAAACACCTAATATTAATAATAATAATAATAATAATAATAATAATAAATAACATATATTTATCTGTAAAATATTTAAATTTATTTTTTGTTATTTTTACGCGTCAGGTATGTAGTTAACCATATTTTAATTTTAGTATTATTTAAAAAATATAGACATGGGGAAAAAGATCATCCAAAGTATAAAAATAATAATGTTTTATATAACGTTTTCCCATTGATAAACTTTCTAAATTAATTAAATATAAAATACTATTTATATAAGCCTTTATAAGTCAGTCTATATATAAGTTCTAAAAGGTTTCTGACCTAGAATATTTACTCATTGATATAACTTACAAGCTTAATATTATCAAATATGTTTATCGTGATATATTTCTTGCCATATTTTCTTTTTTATATAAATATACTTTTATAAAATAATTAATGTATACTATGTATAATGTCAACTTATTTTTTTCGTATGGCTTGAGGAAACTTATCTTTAATTTTAAATCATTGTATCAATTAAATATTAAAATACATTTTATTACTCTCAACTATAAAAAAAGTTAATCAAATAAGGTATATTGAGGATTTTATAGGAACTTAAAGGGCTATAATAAGGAATAAACTGATTCAACATCTTTTAATAAATGTATTTAAATACTAAGACAATCCAACATTTCACAAAACTAAAAAGGCATAATACATTTAAAACTGAGGGATCTAGATTGACAATAAAAGTGCCGTGATGAATTTTACAATACAAATTAAAAACCTAAAAATCATATTATATAATAAGTATATTTGGAGTTTAAAATATAATTTATAATGTTTTATTTGAATTTGAATAAAAAATGACGGTATGGAGAGAATCACCCTAGTTACCTCTGAAGTAGGAAATGCGCATGTTTGAAACTTTTTACATACTACACTTGATTTATAATTACTATAATTACTAATCATATAATAAGAAAATTTAGACAAAGCATCTTTTGAATTTTAGCAAATCCCTTCTAACTATATTCATGCATGTATCAAGAATTGATTATGGGGAGGGGGACCAGACAGCGAAATAGGCATACAGACATATTTTACAGAACAGGAACGAAAATTTTATTCCAATATCATTATATCATTATATACTTAAACTCGTGATATCATCTTGTGGATCAATATCTATATCAAGGTTTACAGACATGAGAGCCTATCCCGTTTACTGGTCTTCACTATCTAATTCCAAAGGTACTTCTTCAGCCTTCTTAATGTTGAAAAAGATCGTTCGTGGGGGTGCGGTTGAAACAGAAGTGTTTCAAATATGTAAGGAAGGATTTCTAAATTAGGTAATAAGTTTTCATTGCGTTCAACAAAATATCCAATGGAAGTTGTGGGCTTTAAATTTATTTTCACGTATTTTCTCCCAATTTTTCTTCTGACTTGGGAGTTTTGCTGGAAAATCTTATGCATCGGGAAGAATCCCTATAGGTAATTTCCCGGTGTATAGGTGGTTGTGTCTTTACATAACCACCAGAACACCCAGATGACCTCGCAAGCTGAAACTTTGCACCTAAACAGTATGGCTGGGAATAAAGTGCACAGAAATTTGGCAACACTTGTGCATCGTATTTTTCGGTGGGAAGGTGATATGACGAGGCTGTATTGTGACATTGAAGCTTGAAGTGAAAGGTCATTCAGCACAATGCTACGCAATGGCTATACGTATTCGTGAGAAGGACTCTGTTGTGGAGCATTATTTTAGGTCATATGGGATCGGTCGTTCAAGGGACATAGTGTTAAACGTGTGTTTGAATTATTTGAAGAAGAGTTCCATAAAACCCCACCCACAAAGAGAACAGCGTTGATGTTAATAAAAAAATTTAGGCAAACTGGATCAATTCTTTGTCAACGAAAACCTCGATCTAGAAGTAAACTCCATTTCTGAATATGGCCTCATTGGATCCCAATTGATTGGAGATGGGCAGTGGAGACATATTACCGCGAGTCAGGAAAGATACAGAGAGTTGGTTGTCTTAATTATTGTGCAAGTTATCAGACGATTTTTTTCTTGGGATAGAAATTGGTGTTCCAGCAAACAATGGCTTCATCCAGATGGTGCAACAGCACAAACCACCAGGAAAAATTGGTGTCTTCTTCATCAACACTTTGAAGAACCCCTCTTATTCAGGGGATGGCAATCTGAAGATTTGAAGGCAGATATACACTAGTCCAAAAGGGTTTAGGAATACTTGGTGACAAAAAATACTCATGGGGCCCCAAAATAAAGGGTTTACCAAAAAACAAAAGTCTTAAAACATCTCAAATATCAGATGACCTAGGAATTTAAAATTTTGCACGTAGGTAGCCCGTGACCCAAAAGATGCAGAAATACATGGTGACGGAAAATTCTTATGGGAGACCCCAAAATTAGGGGGTTCTAAAAAGCCAAAGTTGGAAAAATCATGACAAACCGAATATCTGGGAAGTAGACATTTTTCAGGCGGGTAGCCAGTAACCAAAATGGATGAAGGAACATTTGGTAACAAAATTACTTAAGAAACTGAAATTTTGCAAGAAGGTAATCCTAAGCCAAAAGGGTGCAGGCATACATGGTGTACTTGGTAACTGAAAATTATCAATAATTATCAATAAACAAAATAAACAAAATTATCAATAAACCCCTCAAAATGGGGGGCTTCTAGGAAACCAAAGTCGAAATAGTCTTGAATTCCAGAAGACCTAGAAATAGAAACTTTGCACTTAGAGTATAGAGAATGGACCATGGCACAGAACTTAACGGAGCAGGATTTTCAATTTTTTTTCTAATTGAATTTTTAAAACCCGTTCATGATTACTAAAACATGGAGGGAAGGGTTTATGTTTTTCAGCCTTTACTAAAAACTTAAGTTCTATCTTAACTACTCCAGTTACATCCACCTGTCGCTGACAGGCTTATATTTTAGTATCTTTATAAAATCAACACAAACTTGGAGGGTATTATCAATTAATTTAATGAAGTGTTTAAAATTGGGTCAGTAAGTCAGCACTATCTAAGTTGCGTTCAATTAGAACGATATATTCGGCGGAGGGGGATGAGTGGACTCCGTAAATGCCCGTCCCTGAGTATTCTGGCTTACACGTCTAATATATTCGTTGCAGCAGAGTTAGATTTTTTTTTATAACTAGAGAGTTTTTTTTCACAGTTTGATAAAACAATCACATGTTACCTTTTTAACAACCTCCAAACTAAAAAAAATGAATGGTCATATCAGAATCTGAGGTAATCCAACAATACATAGCCTATAGATTTAAAAAACAAAACAAATTTTATAAATCAACCATATTTCAAGAACGGAAGACTTAATAAATATGACAACAGATTCATAAAATAGCAACCTATTAACAAACAAATCTATTCTAACTAGAGTGAGATTAGTAAACTAATTATTTCAATGTAAAACACCTCTAAATGTAACCAACTCTAAAGACTATAACAATATTATCATTCTTGTCAATTGTCACCTTAAGGACTAATTCAAGTATTAGTGTATTGTAGAAAACCTAATGTACAGTAGAATCTTGTTAATCCACACTAACTAGGACCAAAGCTTATTTGGAGTGTAGCGGAAATTTGAATTTAGCTGTAGAATATGGACAGGTCTATAAGAAGACATTGTCTGCACGTTGACATGCGTTCTTTCATCGGCTGTCGTCATGCATACCTCTAACGCATGTATAGATCTAATACGTACTGTAGTTTATATATTTTGTCCATAATTTAAATTTATGTAATTAATGCAACTTTATTTAAGGACAGATATATTTTGTTATTTACATCCTATAGATATTAAACATTCACTGTCACCATTTCTAAAATTAACTCTTAACTCCAAGTTTGTAAAATAATTTTCATTTGACCCAGATTATTTTTATAATATTTTTTTTTAAATCTTGCTTTAGAATATCCTAAAATTTGCAATTCTATATTTTGGACTACTAAAGAAAAATTGACTAACACTTCAATTATTAGCTGGCTATACACGTGAATATTTTCTGGCCGATTCGAACAATTTAACGGTGGTTTGCTGAATTTTACAGATAAATCCGCTAAATAGTGTATTTTCACAATTTAAAATATGTGAGCGATGTATTGATGATCGAAATATTGGTACAGTCTTGCGTTGATACTGGTCAGTTTCCCCACATATAACGATTCTAACCTCGCGATATATCGAATGGACTTTTCGATGAGGGTCTGCAAGCGTCTGTGCCTGTTCGAAGATTATTCGCATGATTTATTGAAGTGTTTACATACAAAATGACTTCTAAAAAGTTTCTAAGTGGTTTTATTGAGCTATATAGAAATAAAGTGTCTGTGGAAAGCAACATGCCCGGAATATACCAATAAAAATATTAAAAATAATATATATGCAGAATTGACCGATTATTTCATAAAATATTTCAAAGAAGCAGATAGGTCGTTTGTTCAGCAGAAAATACAGAATCTTCGATTCGAAGGTTCACCTTTTTAAAATTTTGTAACTCATCAATGAAACGTTCAAAAACTCATTCGCGTTCATATTTTGTTTGACATCAAACGTGTCGGAATAACTTTCAAACTAATTATTGGTCCTATCTTTCAGAATTCCGAAAGTTCATCGTTGAGAGTTAAATTAGCAAGATTTAAAGAAAAATCGTTTGAAATAACACACATTTACAGAAAACTTGGTTTGATAAATTATCCATACGTTAGTCGGTAGCATTTGATTCATCTGAAGACCTTTCTTAGTCAATCCATCCTGAGATTATTTGATAGAACTTATCTCTGCTGATAAATATTCATATGTATATCTAGCTACTCCATTCTAGAGGACAAAGGATAATATGACTGTGGTAATAAAGTTACTTGCATTAGTATGCCCTGCAAATACCTAATTAAAATTCACACCATTTAATTCCCACCGATAGATATTCGACAGATGTAATCTGCTAAGACTTACAAATCACGAAGATTAGAACCACAAGGTCCCTTACAATTTTTGGATGCTATTTTGCTCCAACCAAGAATGTAGGAAGTATATATAAAATTAGAACACCCTAGCGTAATGTCACAATTTAACTACGTTTATGACACTATAAAATATCATTCCCAGACTGCCCTATGCGTAAAATGTCTGTCGGCATCTTAAAATGTATTCTACTGAAATGACAAATGCATAATTTATCAAGCCCATGATTTTCAACAGTTACTAGCAAAGCATAGGATAGATACTTCTCTAATTTGCTAAGCTCTTCTCAAATAACCTATAAAGGCTAACAGGCTGATATTATTATGTAGAAGCAACAGGAACCAGTGTAGAGGAGGAGTTTCTGAGAATTTGGTTAAAAGTAATTATTTATTCTACCATTTCGGACTAGATAACAAAGAAACGTTTTTAAATGGTTATCAACAAATCAATAACATAAAAAATTTTACTTCTTTTAACTACAAGGTACAATCTCCCAACAACACTTAGTTCATTGATGATATAAACTCTTTCACTACACAGCGCAATTCCTTTGCCATGTGTGACTTAAATTTTAAAAATCCGTTCTGGAAGATCTTACAAAAACCACTGAAACCTGGTCTATCATTCAGCCGTCAGAGACCATATTTATTAGAATCTGTGAAACCCACTTTCATCCCACTAAGTTTTGACATGGTCCGGATGCTATTGAGAGAAATTATTTTACAGTCATCACTATTCAACAAGAATAACTTATAACACTGAATAAAATAAATCTCGACAACATCCCGGTCTTATACAAACTAGCTGCAAATACACATTTTAGAATAGTTTTACTTACGAACGATTGGTCCAAATACAAGTAAACTATGTAGAAGGGCATTCTGCGCACCAAGAACATAAATACCCTTGAGTACGTAAATAGCGTCATCTAATTTAAAACGACTACACTACTTGAAGCACACCACGATATTAAGTTATTTTTATTGCCTCATCATACAATGATTCAGAATAGGGAGGTACGCCATGACTGGAACACATGTTGCTCACCATAACATTGGATGGAATACGATAGACTAAGAACCTTGTTACAAAGACACTAAAACCGGAATACGTACATGTTTCTGAAGCCATGAATCATGAAAAGAAAATATATAATGTAGTAGACAATTCAGAGTAAATAGCTGATCCCTTGAAGACATCAGAATGGGCATCTCAAGACATAGCATAAGATAGAAAATGTAAAGGTATCTGTAAGCCAAAGATGTAAGGGTAGATTAAATATGTTTATATGTGGGTCCTATCCCTAAACTACTTCCCCTGTGACAAATAGTATGTAGTCAAACGATCAAACAACTTGAAAAACGGAATGCTTTAGGAGCTGATCACGTTACAAATAACATATTGTGGCAATCTATAGCAATAGTAAATTCATTTTTGCAGAAAGTGTTCACAACAGCAATTGCAAATGGATACTTTTCCCAAGCGTGGAACAAAATTGATATAATTTCCCTTTCTTAACCCTAAATGGAGTTATATATATATATATATATATATATTTCCATTCTGATGAATGTGAGAAAGTGTTTTCATAAAATCCACCACATTGGCCTAATACATAAAATAATTCATCTTTTGCAGTATCACGTTCACTGCAATATATGAATTAGCTTATGTATTAGGCCAATGTGGTGGATTTTATGAAAACACTTTCTGTTGGATCCATTGTGTGACAGTGAGCTGTCTTTGCCTGTCTGGAAGTCCTAAAATATATTTTACAATATTATAATTATTATAGTTATAGTTAATCAAGGGAAAGAATATAATATTGTAAAATACATTTTAGGACTTCCATGAAGACAGGCAAACTCACTGTCACACAATGGATCCAACAGAAAGTGTTTTTTTTCCATTAGGGTGTACTAGGCCCTAATCAGAAACAACCAACCAACAAAAAACCTATTTAAAACAGTTTTTTTCAAACAAATTTCAGAATCACACATTCCTCAAAAAGTTTATTCTCTATGAGTACCACTCTTTTCATTATTAGGAGATGACACGCCACCTACCTTCTCTGAGAGTCCGTTTTGACTCTGACACTCAGAGAGATTAGCCAAGCTAACAAGAAAGTTATTCTAATGGACGAGCTTATACATCCTTATCTTTATTTAATCATGTCTTAATCCTGACCCAATGGACTCAGATCAAGGGGATAGGGGAGTCTATTATGCCCTTTATCCATGTATTAGGCTTTAAGCATAAACTGACCTTTAATGAAGAAATGCTTCTCCCACCACAGCCACCGTCAATTTCACCGCCACTACATTGACACAGGGACTCCTGGAACATACCAAAATAGCATATACAAGAGTTTTTCACTTAAAACACAATAAATTATATGTTTTATTAAAATTCTCTTTTTATAATTGAAACGTCCTGAACAAAGTCAATTGCAACATCGGTATATTTAGCTCAATTTATTAATCTTATCATTAGGTTCACTTTTTTTAAATCTAAGTTTCATAACTATTCATCCTATTTCCCGTAGCTAGTAGATTTACTTTGTGCTCATATGTTTAGTAACAACTTCGTTGCCCTTGCTACTAATTGACACACACAATTTATACACCTTATCATATCAAACATTTACTTAAAAAAATATTTATTTTGAATAAAACTTTTAAATTATAATTTAGCTAATTAAAATAGGGAATATATTAGATTATAGTACAAGCGTTAACTGTCCAATTTTATAATTACGCTTAAATTAAGAATTTTAAGACCAATGGTTAATCTAATTGGAACACTATTATAAAAGCACTAATTAAAATAAACTACCAAAGAGGAGCCAATGCAACTACAAGTATGACTGTTACATGTGTCAAAATATCATCTCGATTTTTTCTTTGACAGTTTTTGTGATGGGCTAATCGAAAGAGGGAATTAATTTCAAGTGTATCGAAGGATAGTGTGATTGGAAGAACATGTTATAACAAGCTTATTTAAATACTTGGGTGGACTTTGTTTCTGACAGTTGTAGCATTACAAGTCCACGACGCTTGGCAGCATATGTTTTTTAAATTATGTAATAAAGCGGTGTTATTTACTGGTAAGGGAACTGAATAAACCACTACCCGACACTCCAAAATTGTGTGTAAACTGTTGTCGCGAGTGTGAAATAGTAATCAATTTACAAAACAATACAGTTAATGAGCGGGACATGATTGTGATTGTTTCCATAAAAGTGAAAATGTAGGAAACGCAAGTTAAAGGCAATGTTTTAGCAGTTTTTATTGCAAAACGATTGTGTTGGCCAAAATAAACAAAACATTGCTTTAGAATAAACATAACATATAATTTGTTTCACATGGTGACATCAACAGTGGTTGAATATTTGTCATAAGCATAGCAGTATTAGATGAGAAACTTTAAATAAAGAGGAAAAGGTCGTCCTTAATCTCCAGGACACCCTTTACAACTATTAAAAGATGTTGGTATTAACACGGGAAGAACATATAACCCTATGTTTGTAATTAAACAATATTTTATTTACTTTGGCCTAAGAAATGTGCTGCTATAAAAATTCCAAAACACTGCCTTTAACTAGTGTGGCCTACACTCTAACCTTAACATTGATGTGTTTTTAAATCGTGAATGAATAAATTAACAATTAATGACTTTTCCTTCTGAACCATTTAATTAAATGCTGCTGTTTAAAAGTGTAATGATAAATAATATATGGCATCATAATAGACATATTTAAAATCAATATTAGTGATATTATTTTGCTCAAATCATATTGGTACTTTTATTCCAGATAAATACATAATTACCTAGATAACTCAAACACAATACATGAACTATACTTTCTTTTACAGAAAAGTATGCTTATAAGCCGAACGGGTAGTAAGACGCGGTGCTAATGATAATAATAATAATTTACAGAAAAGTAATTACATATTGATACTACAACCAATAACAATTTATGTGCACGTAAGACGACTATAAAATATACTTATTTATTAATACAGTATACTGTATATAATCACTGCATCTCACTACCAGTTGGGTTATGCGCGCTTATTAATATACTTGTCAACTTAAATCATTTAGTGATGGGGGGCTATAATACCTATTTTATATTTATTCAGTAACAAGTAATTGGTACATATGACAGATACATTTCTAAACATAACAAATATTTATAATTAATACATTTTAATAGTAACAAATATTTGGTGCCATGACCAGAATACTTTCATGTTACTGTGATAATTGTCATGAAAAAAGCCACATTTTGTGTGTCATGTGACTGAAAGGAATGGTTTTATAAAGGACCTTTGAAAAGACATTTAGACTGACAGATACAATAGGTCTAACACGGAAGACAACCAATAGAGGACAGCAAAGCTTATAACCAAGGAGTAGTGATGCAAAACAGTGGTAAATTGAGCTTAAAGACTGGAGCAGACTACGTGTGACCTGTACTTCAGTAGATAGCATCATTCAGACAGGGAAGCACCATGATGTCAAATGGAGAGCCGGACCCACCCAGGACATCACTGAGCACCAAATTCCATTAGAATATCTTAATCTGAGTATCGAATATTTGTCCAAATTATTGTCATGGTGATTCACGAACTGCAGAACATAAAGATAAGTGAAATGTTATTATTGGGGCTATTAATATGAAACAGCTCTGGATGTAGTTAGTTTGTTTGCTGGTAGAGTCTTTGTGGTGGTGAGATGACGAGGAAAAACCAATAAAACGAATTAAATGTCAATATAATGCTGAAGATCATCAGCAAACACCACCAAGTGATGATTTGAGTATTCCTTATAACACTTTAGATTTCAAAAGCATTCGATTTGTGTATAATGGCAGAGATTTATGATGGGCCAAAGGGAAAATAAACAAGAACATACGGGGGAAGTGGGGAACACATATATTAATAGGGTCTTTTGTTACTAGCAGACAGCAGCCAATAAAAGCATAAAATATTATGAGAATATGGGCAAAAATCAACCAATTCTCGTACGATATGTAAGTTATACATCAATGTACTGACAATTATTAGGTAACTGGACTTTCAAAATTGACGAAAAATTGGATTAAATAGTGGCTAATGCCTTAGTTGGTGTGAATTGATTGGTCCACAGAGATGCACCAAGTGCTCAGGAAGGGCCAAATAATTAAGTTGTGAATGAGGTTTGCAGGCGGAGTCACTTCTATCGATACAAGTTGTTCAGAACTATTTGAACATTTTATAGGGAAGTTATTTTTACCTAAGTGCTATCTCCCTATATTGTTTCAAACAAGTAATGTAAAAAAGCGTTCCGGATCTCATGACCTTCATATTCAGTGTAAAACGGTATTAAGTGATGATGTGAGGTGAGGTTGAATTTTACCAGGTAGAAGTTAGTATGGAACCTCTGCTGATGACTAGTTTAAACATAGCAGCGATGATAGGAGCTGACTTAAAGGGTGAGAATGGTAAAATATTTTAACATGTTCAGAAGCAAATCATATTATTCACTCTGATTGTAAAAGAATATAAACACAATTCGTCCAAGATAAAAGTGTCAATAACTTTCGCTCAGAGGTTATATAGTCATGGGAAGAAGACGATAATTAAAGAAATCGACGAGATATATATGAATCAACGTGGCCCCATTTATTTTTATTTCAGAAAGTAGCCTGATGGACCAGCTCATGTGCCATTATAGCCAGAATAGATGATTTGTGGAGGCAGCAAACCCTATAATGATATCTTTTGCCTCCGGGATATCAAAATTTAACTACATTAATGGGCTATAATGAAGAATAAGGTACAGTTTAGAGGAAATGTATCCACACTAGCGTATAAAGATATTGTGAAGCTATTTAGGAGAAAACTCTTTCAATACACCAGGACAGGATTTGAGCCCAGACTTCCACGCCAATAGGAAAAAGACTAGGTAAATTTAATGTTTATTCCATTAACCCAATGAACCATTGGTTAATTCACGCTATTAACTAGTGTATCAATGATGGCATTAGCCAATTAGCTTAATACCAGATGAAAAAAGAGCATGTATGCTAATGTGAGCCAAACCATTTAGCCTTACATCGATAATATAGAGTATTCCTGCATGATATAGTTGGCCCACTCCATAGCTATGCCCAATTATGTGTATTGGTATTAATAGAAATGGAATGTGTTATTCAGTATCTCTGCCTGGACGACAGAAGTGTGGCACATCAATAAGATTCTGCTATGAAATCAGGAGATGCACTTACCCATCTATTATCTTCTGCAATAGTTTGAGAAGTACAGATATCTGAGGTTGCTGGATTTAACCACATCACCGTGACAAAGTATTAAAAGATGTGGAATGAATTTATCTACAGTGCTATTACTTACTCAATCACTAGATTACCTTTTGTCCTCTTGTAATCAGTGAGTCAGTTCAACAAATAATTATAAGTAGTGTTAGAACCAAATAAGATGTCAAGGATAACGCTATTGTGGATGAGTTTCTAAAAGTGACGCTAGACTCTAAACATTACTATGGAAAACTGCAGATGATCTTAAGATGGATTGAGGTATGGTGGTGGTTCTATGTTCAATTTTCAGGACATATTAATTTACTCAGCCATGGTATTATTCAGGATGTTACAAAAGTTGCTGTGGGTGTACCAAAGTAATAACTAATTTCCTTACGTCCAGTAGTAAGAAATACCTGCAGGCAGTCTTGGGATATGTAAATATTCTACCACAGGTTTAACAAGTATCCCTTTCAGTCATAGTGACACTTTTACAGATGACGCAGAGGAAATGAGATGTAACTTAATTAAAGCTTAAGAGAAGGCGTTTGGTAACATTAAATCCAGTCTCATGGAAATACATACTAATAGACTTCAACTTTACAGACCATGTATAAATCACACGTGATGCGTCATTCAATGTATTGAAAGACATCATATTCCAAATGGACCACCGAGTGCCACCAATACCATTATCATTTGTAAGCTGGATTCTACATAGAGCAGAAACCTGGTACACAGTCACAGAGTAAGAATATCTGGCCATCCTTTGTACGTGCCATAAGTTCATCGTGGGCAAAGGGATGGACTGGAAGGTTCCAAGCGAACTGGGACTACAAATATGACGAACTTTACCATGCATTTATAAATACCACAAAAATTATGTTTCAGTGTAAGATGAAGGGGTAAGTTGAAGTATTTATATTATTATTATTATTATTATTAGTAGTAAATTTAATCATAAAGCCGTTTCAGCAACATTATCAATGACCATTTAACTATGTGAAATGATCATCCACCCGTTGCTTGTGTGGATTACAAAGCTATTAACAGCAAGTTTTCAATAATCAAATCCTTTTACATTAGCTCTTAGAAATAATTTATAAAAAAAACTAAAAAACAACAAACGCGATGATTTTTACAAAATGTCATCGTATATTTTAAAAAATGATATATTATAGACACCCTCATTACATACCAACTAGAACTTTTATTGAGATGTAATTACAAACATTTTAAAACTGAATAGATAACTTTATGTAAATTAAAAGTAGTTGTGGTAACCCAGTTCATCCCTGAGTAAGCATGAATCAATGGGCTAAGACAATCATGAATAATGCTATCTAAATTTCAGCGACTTCAGGTATAGATGATTCGATAAATGCGCTGGTATCCACCATAAACCACTATTAGCGCATCAGAATATTGTGAGTTCCAGCAGATGAAACTGGTTGCAAAGTGAGATTGTCTGATACGCCAAGTAAACTGGGATTTTGAGCACCTTCAACAGGAGCCGAGGCCGGGCCGTATGTTTATCAAGTTATAAAGGTTTTACGGAGCCCTGCACCAGAGAGGCTGCAAAATCATTACAAGCGCTATGAGATGGTAGTGTTTAAATGGGTGGCTCACTTTCCAAAGCTATAAAAATTTTATTCTCGAGTATTTCGTGGGATAGGTCATGAAACAACATTTTGAAATGTACGGGCCCTATAGAGGATAAAATACAAAAAGGTTGAGCTATTATGTGCATTTCCTTCAATCAGTAAGACAGCTAATATCGCCTTGAGGGGTTGCGGTATAAAAACTAACTCCACGACTGAATAAAGTATCCAAATAATGGCCACCTGCCAACCTCTGCAAAAGATTTACATACACATAAAGGGCCTCTTGTAAATAATATTCTGGCCTGCCTAAAACGTATTCTGAATTATGAACTTGGGCAAATAAAAATTTAAATTTTATGTCTTAAGGGGGTCTATAGCATAAAGGATAGTTAAGACATGACCAAGATTGAATTCTAAGGTTTTATCATTGCCATAATCACCATACTTGGTCTAATTAAGTTAGAAGAATTGAAGGGTGTATGAATAGAACGATACATTTAAT
Source organism: Timema shepardi (assembly GCA_902151425.1). Classification (NCBI taxonomy): domain Eukaryota; kingdom Metazoa; phylum Arthropoda; class Insecta; order Phasmatodea; family Timematidae; genus Timema; species Timema shepardi. Next base: position 61,545 of record CABFVX010003396.1, read on the forward strand.
TACTAAATTAACACCATATGAGTTAATGTCTGGTAGAGTACTACCTATAAAATTGAAAAGATCGTTTTATTTCCTATTTATAAGGGAATTGTTTATGAAACAAAATTTGAAAAAACTGGGGAAAATACGCTGAAAGTGATGAAACGAAGAACAGTGCGATAGTTTAAAACCCTTTCTTAACAACATAATTTCAGTTTGGAGATCTAGTATAGGTCAGCAATCACACGCTGTAGTCTGGCGTGGCAAAGGAAATCAGCCAATTGTATTTCTTAATTCATAGGTTTCATAGTTTCCACAAGGTCTAAAAATCCCCTGTGTCATTCATACTACCTTACCATAATAAATCCATAGGAACATTTAAATTATCTTGTATAAGGAAACACTACTCTTAGTTACAATCACTACAAACTCAAGTAGATCAGAACTGTTTTGTAGAGATAAAACTATATAGTAGAGTCCTGGGTAACGTGGCTCGAGTAATTTTAATGATAAAGGGATGGGTTTTTTAAAAATTGAAAGTGTATGTTATTAAATTTATTGGGAGGATGTCGCCACATAAAATGTTGCTTTGGTTACAAAAAGGTGGGGATTATTTATAGCCTGTGAGATAATTTAGTATAGCAAGCACAAGGGAGCGCAATAAACTTGAAAGGTTCAAATGTGTTTGAAGGACAGGGTAAGCTGAACAATGAAGATAAAGGTTCATGCAGTGCATTATAGGAACGAAACAATGTCAAGATAGACCTCTTAGGATAATTACATTGAGGGTTAAGGGTATATATTTGAGATGTTATGTTTTTATTCTTGTTAGCAATTAGCATGTACTGTACAGTTTTGAAAAATTTAATAAATAGTCGTTATCATCAATTGTTTTAAGTGTGTATTTACTAGTAGTGTAATTTTAATATATTTGTTTAATTTGTTGTAAAGATTTAGACATTACAAGCGCAAACTTAGTGGTTATAGATACATTCAACTACATTATCATTATATAATTAATGTATATAAACTTGTATATTGATTTCCCTTTATTTGTGAACATTAAAGGTAAGATCCACTTTTGAGTACAATATGCTAGTTTATATATGTATCACTTAATCTTTGTATTTATATATAACCCTATATGAGTTATATAGTAGGGGTTAGGACATATAAAGGAAAATATATAGGCAATATAGCTCTATAAAATTTATATTGGGACAGACTGCAGTTTATCAATAAAATTATTCAAATCATTTGAAGTATTTTGTTTCTTAATGTTAAAATAATAGTAAACCTATGAAGGAGTGATTTCATTGAAGTAAATCATATACAAATAAAAAGAACATTTCATGTGATTCTTTCATAAAAATTAGAGAAATAAAGAACATTTCATGGTAGCATGGAATATGGGTTTGGTAATGGTACAAATCCTTGTTATGGTCAGGGCTCAAAGAGCTAAGCTAGGAGTCGAGTCTTTAAAACCAATCAACAGTGATATGTATGGATTCAACTACTACCTCGTGCCCTCACTGACCAGAGCGTCAAATTCAGCGACGTTATCTGCTGGCATTACTTGGTCCAGCGCCATGACTAAAAGAAAACCAGTGATTTCCAAATAAGAAGTTACGAGTATAAATCTAAACTAATACATATTCAGAATATAATACTCTATTTAGGTTGCCGTTGTGATCAAATAAAATTAGGCATATATTAGCACAAAGAATGTTATTTTTCTCCATCAGTAAGCTAATTTATATTTAAATATGTTTGTTGTAGGCCTACTTTGAGGTTTGTTTTAAGTTTATAACGTTTTAATTATAGTAGTCCAGTTGAATTTTACTGTATTGAGGGTGACCTGTTGGTCTAGGGGTAAGGTGTTGGACATCGGTGCTGGAGGTTCGGGGTTCAATCCTCAGTCCTGGCACAGAATTATCTGATTGACAAACCTTTCCTTCACCTCTGACCAGACGTGTATTAATTACAACTTGTGAATGTGGAGAATTCCAGGTTCGGTGGTTCGGATCCCACGTTAAGCTGTAGGTCCTCCATTTCATCTCGAAATAACCCTACCATTACACATTAGCGTAAGTGCGTATAACCCGAACGGGTAGTAAGTCGTGATGCTAATAATAATAATAATAATAATAATAATTCCCTACCTAATTTGCTAACCAAGGCTTCTGAAAATGTTCAGTACCTCCTAAAAACAGTCTCACGCCTTTGTTTTGGAAAAGTGTATATTTCCTAAACTGAATACGGGATAAATAAATAATGTATATTCTCACAAATTGTCCAAGAAATTACTAACAAGTCTATAGAAAATTTAACAATCGTGTAACATTGAATGTGTAACCACAGACCAAAATTTATTTAATATTAATAAAAAAAAAATGTTTTAAGAAAAATTAAAATCAACGTGTTATCCTCGCACGTATGGCTTCTATTGCACCTAAAGTGACAGTAGATGTGTTATTGGGTAAATAATTTATAGAAGGTTATAAGATGAATATTTATCTGGGAGACAGAGAAGTTCAATTCCCTGGCAATAGAAAATTGGACATCACAATATAATTAATATAATTTTCAATATGATATTTAAATTGTATTACAGACTTCTTGATGAAATATTAGTAGTAGGTCTACAACCAGAAAGCTGTGCTTGATGTGAGCTTAGTGTAGTGTAGGGTCTTACTGCAAGAACGGAAAATCCGCTATTTTTATGCTTTAAAAAAGAACACAAGTCTAGAAACCATTTTAGAATATTACCACACACATTATACCTATAGTATAAAAGTATGTATCTCTGAGTGCAGTTAGAGGATGGTGTCTACTATTTACGATAAATAATTTTCTACAGACTCGTTAAAAGTTTTATACAGTCACTAAGCAGTATACATTAATTAATCAATAATACCGCACTAAGAAACTATTTAAATCATGGATGTGGGTACAGTATGTTCCGGGTGTGCCCAAGCCCACCATAGTATCTGAAAGAAAGTTCTTAGTGCTTTAATTTAATTGTGTTTAAAATTCAGATTTTATATATATAACGCATCAACCGCCGGATTGAGTAATATTGAATGTTCAGAATATTGTAGAAATGAATTTACATAAAGCCCTAGTTTTTTTGGAGCATGTAAAACAAACTAATAAATACATTAGCCAACCGCACGCACCTAATCTCACTCATGAGTGTGTACATTGAACAAGAATATTGGTTTGTCAGTTATTTACTATGTGGTGATTTAGAAATGTTTGTCAATAACACCTGATGGCCACCGTCTCATTCCTTAGGAGAGGGAAGATGGACAAACTTTGATCTATTTTGGTCAATTTTAGATGTGAAAAAGCGTAGAGTCTGTGTATGGCAGTTTACTGACTACTGTTTTGTTATTCATTTTTTCTCCACTAGATTATATATATGAGTTTCCCCATTTTATTACATTCCACAAATATCACCATAATTTAATAATAATAATAATAAGTATAAATTAATATAACTACTCGTAGCTTCTTTGGTGCTGACTGACAGCTCACAGCTGACAACTAAAGGCTTTGAAAAGTTACCAGACGAAATTATGTATCCCTACGCTGAACCATATGATCTGCAAAAACATGTGTTTAGCAGCTGTCACTTCTGATGGTCAAAAAAGTTAGGTATATACCTAAATGTTTATTGTCAGCTGTCAGTCAGCACCAAAGAAGCCATGGGGCTGCTGTATATTAAAGTATAAGTATAATAATAAATATAATATGTGAAATTTATTTAATTGTAATATAACTGGACATGGAATTATAAGAAAGAATAATTAAAATAATTAAATTGGTATGTTAAAGTGCTCTGTTTTTAGACTGTGAACACTTCTTAACTTTCATGAGGGATAACAGATGGCGTTAAACTTAGTTTCTAAGTTAGCGGGTAGATGGTAGCACTGAAGGCTCGAAGATCGCAAACTATTCTAATAATCTATTGCAGTCTTCCATCAAAAGTATGTGGCAAGTGAATATAGTTTGTCAAAACGTTTACACAAGGATTATTGAAACTGTTCGGATACAGCCATGGCCAAACATTAAGTTTGATCTGTCTTTGTATGAAATACGTAACGATTGGTCGATATTTATATAGGTATCGATAAGCCATTTACATGAAAAGTAATTAATTATACTAGCATGTAATGATTTTGCTTTTATCATTAACTAACATTAAAAAAAATATTCTAAGAATATTTTGTAAAGAGCGTATGTATTATTAATGAAGAAAACGATTTGTAAAACCAGTTTAAAGTGTAACAAACTAAATTGAAATCATTTCCTTCGTTATTACTCAATCGATATGTGTGTCATGGCCATGAGGTTAGTGATTCCACTCCCCGTAATTGGTCAAACTGCAGGCAAAACATTGTTGATCGGAAAACATATAGCCTAACTAACATTTTCCTTCTGCTAATAGACATGCCAATATACATACACCTCGGCTGGAATCCAAATAATAATAATAATAATACATTATTTTGTGAAAGAGCTAGACGGAATATGTTGTGACTTTTTCAACCGTTGCTTGAACACTTATTTCGATAGTTTATCATATATAAGAAACATGCCAGATTATTATAGAATTATATCAATGTTTTGGTTATATTTTAATTAAATAAATAGTCGGTGACCTGGCGGTCTAGGGGTAAGGTGTCAGACTTCTATGCTGGCGGCCGGGATTCAATCCTCGGTCCCGGCAAAGATTTATCTGATTACCAAACCCTTCCGCCACCTCTGACAACACATCTTGTGAATGTGAGGAATGCCAGGCCTCCACCGTGGTTCGGATTCCACGTTAAACTGTAGGTCCTCCATTTCATCTCACAATCACCCTACCATTATACATTAGCGTAAGTGCGTATAACCCGAACGGGTAGTAAGACGCGGTGCTAATAATAATAATTAATAAATAACATTTTTATGGTGGAATAGATGTGTAAATATAATTTATAGTACAATTAATTAATATATGAATAAGTGTATATATATATATATATATATATATATATATATATATATATATATATATATATATATAANATATATTAATGAATAGTATATTCCCAAATAGTATAAGGAAGGTAAACCAAATTATTATACCTGCGTGTTTAGGAAGTGTATAGGAAATAGTATTTTTTAATTTTTGGCTATTTATTAAAAATATCGTTCTACATACTGGCATGTGCCTCTATACTCCATTCACGGTAGGAATTATTCTCTGAGAGGTCATTTTTCCTACCAATATTCTACCATATAATATATATCTGGTGGGGAAAAAGGCCTTTCAGAAAACAATTCCTACGGGGAACGGACTTTAGCTCAGCCAGTAGCACGCCTGTTAGCTAAATGAAGGGTCCCATGGTCGGATCTAGCCTAGGCCGTAGATTGTATCATTAGTTAAAGTGAAGTTTCACAATTAGTAGTGATCAATTAACTGCCGGGCTTGAACCACAAACTCTTCACCAGAAAATCACACTAGAGAGGGTTTACATTATATCCCGCAAGCCCACTGATGTGGTCTTTTATTTATCTTTATTCAAAAGCTATCACTAAAAATAGCAATATTCAAATGTATGATGATACTTTTGCTGTCACATTAAAATTTTTAGCAAGTTATTGACGAATGCATCATAGGCCTATTCCTTCTTTTAGTTTTTTTCTTTATACCACATTTGGTCATTTGTCTCAATTTATAAAAAGTCAAACTATATCCATTATTTCAAGAAAATATATTGTGTGCTTTTGTCTATAAAAATACCCATATATTTTTTAAATAGAAGTATTCAGAAATTTTTTATTCCAAAATCAATAAAAACTTTCTCTTGAAATTACCACATTAGTATTATCATTGCTCATATATTATGTTATCTATAAAGAGTTTATTCTTATGCAATTTTTTTATAATTACGTCTATCTTCTAACACTAAAAATAAATTTGATAACACGTGTACCAAAATTTATTCCAGTGTGAGCAAAATAAAAATAAAACAAGACTTAATAATTCTTTTAAATTTGATCATGCTCCATACACTCATTTTTCAAATGAGGACATTATTTTAACTTATCCAAATGTAAAACAATTATTATTCATTCACGAGCTAAGTTTACCTAGATGACAGCTCGAAATGTTACTAGAAGTAATCCCTAATATATCACTACGCCAACAGCTGACATCTATCACTTTGGATGACTCTAATGAAAACCGTTGGTAATATATTAATGTGATAGTTAACCACAGTAATTTAGGCCAATTTTATTTATATATTTATTTAAGGTCAGACAAAGTTTATTTATAGTTTTATTCCCCTTAAAAAAAATATTAACACCCCCTTTCACAAAAACTTCTAACGAACATTGCTTCAAGATGGCCACTGACGAATCTAAACCATATGATTGAACATAACGGTAAACAAGTTTTTTACAATGATGCAGACACGCAGTTGATGAAAAATACTTTATTCAGTTAAATACCTCAAAATACGATAAAATAATCATAAAATCATTTATTGTATGTAAAAAAAATTATAATAATTTTCTCTTTTCCAAGTAATAACGATGCCTGTATTAACAGGTATTGATGTGTGTACTATATTACACAAAATCAGTAACGTTTCAAAACCAAAAATAAGTAGTTTTAATTACGTTTAAAATATTGTTTCTGGTTGTATACAATGAAATTATTTTTTTTAAATGAAATAGTATGAGAAAACTTTAGTTTACATTATTTTAAATGTAATATATAACAGGTAATTAAAGATCTTTACATTTATAACAAAACTGTGATCTTTTACAAGTGTTGTCAACCAAAAACCTAAACATATGATTTTCGAACTGTCATCCAGGTAAAAACCTATCGTGAATGGAATATAGCAACTTTTAAGCATCGCAGTAAAGTGTCAGAGATAGAAGTGTTCCAGGACTTAAAAAATAATATTCTATTACTTTTTCTACTTTTCGAGCCAAGGGCATTTAAGAAATTGGTTTTAAAGTTTTGCTATACAATATCTTACAATACTGTTTAAATGCTTGTACAATATTGATATAATAAATGACACAGTGTGTACCAATTTTGTTAAATATCTGTTTATCAATTAAAAAGTAATAAGGAAGACATTCAGCATACGTCCTTATTTAAACCAACCATATATTAATAATCTTTGTAAAGAATAAAATAATGGGTGATACAATTTAATGCGTTTTTAAGATACTTTGGGTGAATTAATTTATATATATATATATATAGATATATAGATATATAGATATATAGATATATACTTTAACTTTAATATTATTTGGTTTATATTAGCGATAATATTGTATGTAGCACGTATGTTATTGTTTTATTTATCGTTCACAGCTAATAATGTGAGTAGCAAAAACATTTATACAAACTAATCGATTTATGTATATATATATATATATGGGTAGTTAAACTCATATATATATATATGGGTAGTTAAACTCACCTGTGCTAGTAAGTACAACATCAAAGTGGTGATAGAATAGTTACAAAGTGACATTTTAACCCTAACCGTAACGTAGCTATGGTGTTATAAAATGTCCTGGTAAAGGAAGAAAGGTCCAACTTCTTTCTTCAAGCACCACCACCAGTCTTTTCCTGACTAAACTATCACTTCACCTTTCAACTGGTACACTATTCAACCTACATATATAGATGTGGGTACTTATATAGGTGTTATTCTTGTTAGGTTGCCCAAGCACAAACATTTATTATTTGTTCATTCCAGAGAACATGCGCATACCGCTTGCTCACTTTGAATAGGACAGCACTTTCCTGTACTATGATCCCTAAACTAAAACATCATGGATGTACACACAAGCAATAAAAAGGTAAGAGGAACGAATCGTCTGCACACGTGAACACGTGGATTCAACTTCAGGCTCGTGGAGTCAGACTTGCCAGCGATGGCAGGGTTGGTGTTCGAAACCCGTTAGGGCTCACTAACACTGATTTTACTTCTATGATTTTCCCTTCTACCTACACCAAAATGCGGGTATATTTTCTCTAAATAATAATAATAATAATAATATTTAGCACCGCGTCTTACTACCCGTTCGGTTTATACACTTTAAGTACTAATTACTCTAATGGATTACGAATTGGGAAGGTTGAATTAGAGGAAGTGAACCCGCATTTGCGTGGAGGGAGAGTTGAAAACCATTTAGGAAAAACCACCCCCAGCTCACCCGACCGAGATTCGAACCTCGATCTCCCCGTCCTCAGCAGTAGAGCTCAACACGACAAGCGCGTTAGCCAACCACGCCACCGAGGCGGGTTTTTCTCTAAATCATACCTTCCTCATCCTCACCTCATTATCTTAACTAAGTTTGGATATTCTGAACGGGCAGTAAGATGCTTGCAACTAAAAAGTATTAAATCTGTGTTTATGCCCGGGATACAAGCAAGAAACACCTATAAAGCAATATCATTCTTAGTGTTCGTTTAATACCGCCTATTTCTGATGGGCCATCAACTGAGTTGGAACAAAACTTGAAAACAATATTTGTCTTAACTTCTTTAATAAACATTAACAAATTAAATGAACACCAACACACAGGATGAAATTCATAGTATTGCGAGAAGGTCCGTTTTTAGTAGACCGCCATTTATTTAATAAATTAGTTGAAAAATGACCCCTGAACACAGGAGTCAAACCCGGAACCTTAGGCATAGCTCGCCAATGCTCTACCGCTGATCTACTGGACTAATCCTGAATAGCTGAGTCCTAGTTCATTGGCGCACAAAGCCTAAGTTCCCGGGTTCAAGCACCGTTACCGTATTCAGGTGTAATTTTTCAATTAATTTAGATTAATTAACAAAATACTTTATAAAGACAAGTTATTAACTTACTAAGGAGAATAATTAATTAATATTTATGAAGCAATGTTGGATATGTATCAACAAATGTTTGAAATATTTTGTACATCATCACAATCATATATTAATCCATGTTGTCTCACACAATCATTGAATAATATTAATACTTTTTAATAAATTCATTTTTTTAAATCAATTTTGGAGTTTAGTAATATTACAATACTATAAAACTATTTTACCTTGTTAATTAAAGCATCACATTTTAAAACTTTGTACTCAAATTTGACTACAATAGGCCAAGTAGCTAGTTTACTGAACAGGTTAACTCTCACTTAATATTATTTCTTGTTGATATTAATTAATATTAAATTATTATATGTAAGCAAGTGTCTTTCTAGTTTGAGGTAGCGGCCCTAAGGTGGTTTTGATGTATTTACTATTCATCTGGAGTTGGGAATACACTCAGCCCTTCGGCTGGGTAGTGCTGCCCACACCATCTGGTAGAAATAACTTGTATTAGGAGAATTCATAAGGTGTGGTATCCTCGTTGCCCGCCGCAATGTATTTATATGAGCAAGCGTGAAAGGATTTACCAACTTTCCCCAAAAGGTATTTTCACATATCTTTCAGAGTTCTTTAACATGCCACAATCGACATCAGACCGACGATGGCTGTACCTCCCCTCCAAAGGAAGTTGTGCTACAGATTTTATCGCTCAAGAAAAATACATCGACCTATACATCAGCTGAGTTTATTATGTTTTTGATTTTGTGGTGATGAGCACAAGATATATTATATACTATATGAGATAATAAATTAAAAAGTATTGTATTCACACTTGTATCCTGTTATAAGCGGCCACCAATAAAAATAATATTTATAACTTAAAGAAAGAGCCAGACAAAAATTAATTTCTAAATAAAACGTTTTTACTTTGTAAGCAGTGCATGAACACAACCGACGACGGTTTGTATGACGTAATCAACCGCCCTTGTTTCAGCTGGTTCACATCTTAATTTATGAAGAGAAAGCAGCATCATTAAAGCTCTCTTTTGAAAACAAGTTTTAATTGAACCGCATATGCTGCTATAAGAAATAAATAATTCAAAACAATTATTTGTGGTTAAAGTTTTAACTGCGATAAATAACAGCCACTTAACATACGGCCTTGCAGATCATATGGTTTGTCAAATGGATACACGGTAGCTTCTATCTGCCATTTACCACCTCTCCAATCGTAGATAGGGTGTATGTTCCGTTTCTTCTGAAGCCAGGGTGGAAGAGAACTATTGAGCTAGTAGCCCCGTCATCTCACGGTTCATTAACTGGGATATTAGGTTCAATAAAACAATTTTAATTAAATATCGTATCGAGTTGAGAGTTTACACACACTTCATTTGTTAACAGCAAAATTTGGATCAGTGAAATAGTGTATCAATATGAAATAATTATGTTTAATACTGATGTATTTTCTTAAATATGGTAAAAGGTTTTCATTTGTCTCCCGACCACTGTCTTCTAAGGAAAACTTTAGTAAACTGCATTACGATGTGACGCCTGGTTTGAGCTGAGTTGTATTGCTTGTCCTAAAGTATTATTCTCATTGGAAGCCCATTATTTGAAAACTGAAAGATTGTGTTACCACAATGGCGTCAATACTGTAAAGTTATATTATTAATAACGTACAAGACTAGCGAAGCTTGGCAAATCAAAATACTCTATTGGTTACATATACAGCCACATCAGTATCATATTAGTACATTTAAACATGATACCTGGTCATGGGATACAATTGGTATGCTAAAACAAGAGTTAAGGGTTCGATTTCTGGGCCAAGGTGTCATTTTTAAATTTACAAACATTTAAAATCAATGTTTACTCTCAGATTTTATTAACTCAATGATTGCTCTAACAACCCGCCTCGGTGGCGTAGTTGGCTAATGCGCTTGTCGTGTTGAGCTCAACTGCTGAGGACGGGGAGATCGAGGTTAGAATCTAGGTCGGGTGAACTGGGGGTGGTTTTTCCTAAATGTTTTTCCACTCTCCCTCCACGCAAATGCGGGTTCACTTTCTCTAATACAACCTTCCCAATTCCTAATCCATTAGAATAATTAGTACTTAAAGCGTATAAACCGAACGGGTAGTAAGACGCGGTGCTTAAAAAAAACTTTTTTCCATGCTATAAATATTATGATCATGAACTAAATAAATAAACATATAACAATACCAAACCCAAACAAAATAGTACGTTGAAGAATGAACCAGCATACCAAATGAAACACGCTGCAGTTACAAATATTGCTAATAAATGAATACATAGTTGTCAATACAAATATTGCCCCGGGGGAACAATTTTGCATTGTGGACAACAAGAAAATGTATTTTCCAAGCCTACCTCTACCGTTATTACATTGTTTACAATATGCTCGACCATGTGCATCAATCTGGTCTCACCTGAGCTTGGTAGTAAAATGAACCAACTCCAGAGTGTGTGTACATCTTCACTTGTAGCCCACCATCACTTGCACCCCATCACCACTTGCACCCCACCATGACTTGCAGCCCATCACCACTTGCAGCCCACCATCACTTGCACCCCATCATCACTTGCACCTCACCATCACTTGCAGCCCACCATCACTTGCACCCCATCATCACTTGCACCCCACCATGACTTGCACCCCACCATCACTTGCACCCCATCATCACTTGATGCCCACCATCACTTGCAGCCCACCATCACTTGCACCCCATCATCACTTGCACCCCACCATCACTTGCAGCCCATCATCACTTGCAGCCCATCACCACTTGCAGCCCACCATCACTTGCACCCCATCATCACTTGCACCCCACCATCACTTGCAGCCCACCATCACTTGCACCCCATCATCACTTGCACCCCACCATCACTTGCACCCCACCATCACTTGCACCCCATCATCACTTGCACCCCACCATCACTTGCAGCCCATCATCATTTGCAGCCCACCATCACTTGTAGCCCATCATCACTTGCACCCCATCATCACTTGCACCCCACCATCACTTGCAGCCCACCATCACTTGCACCCCACCATCACTTGCACCCCACCATCACTTGCACCCCACCATCACTTGCACCCCACCATCACTTGCAGCCCACCATCACTTGCAGCCCATCACCACTTGCAGCCCACCATCACTTGCACCCCACCATCACTTCATGGCGATGGTAAAATTCAGAACAAAATATTGCCATCATCTGTCCCGTTACGAGTGTTACCAACTTCACGGATGCGTGCAATCAGCGTTGTCTGCAACCGTCAAGCGTAGATCACGCAATTATGTTAAATTTTATTGTATCTATATTTTGAGAAATATCCCCCAAGAATTGACGTTTCTGGATAAATAATTTATGTACGACTAGAGGAACAAATGATGAATTTCCAATCTTGTAAGCGTAGCTATCATTCAGTAACTAACCAGGTTTGTTCGTGAATTTTGCTATTTATTTTCAGCAATTACCACGCACTGGCATGTAGTTCTCGTAATAACAGTTGTTTTCCTTGTCATATAATAACCTGGCATTGGTGTGCGTGGCGCCATTTAGATAAATTGTCACCATTATTCGCAGAGCCTGTCACTCGAAAAATGTCAACTTTACAGGAGAAGCCAAAAACTGTTTGCAAATAAAACCTCAAATAGATTCAATATTTTTATATTACTCATAATTTATAGCTAGAAAATGTATTCTAAAGTTTATTATATATTATTATCGTAATTCAGTGTTTTTATCAGATAAATTAAAAATAGCCTGCTCTAAGGCTGCCCTAATGCATCTACTGCCATGACTCAACACGAGAAACAAACGCATTTAGGGCCGGTCTTATGAATACCGCATAAATGTTGCTATCGGAATGTTCAAGTTAGCTACCAGTTAAAGGTTATCAACCACTTTAATATTTTACGCGTATTATGAACTGAATTTTTCTGCCGAATAGCTATCTGTAGGATAAATATATTTTTATACAGAAAATGCAAGGCTGGTACTGTTTTTACTGGTGTGCGCATGCGTATAAACCCTGATGCTACCGCTACAACCTAGTGAGTGGCGAGAACGCTCAACATTTGTTAAATAATGGCTGCTAAATGAGTGCGAGTAAACAGATGGCGTGACGTTGGCAAGGAAGATAAGTTGTCAAGAAATTACTAATTTTGGCGTTTGCCAAAATGTGGTCAACAGTTGGGTACAACGTTTACAAAATTTCATTTATTGTACTCACATTTTGATAACTTGTTCTTGTATAGATACTCTACAAATAGCTTGTCAGCTTATATAAAAGTGTGAATTAAATGTTCTAACTTTATATAGTTAGAGCCCGGGCCTATTCTTACTAAAAAGAGCAGCATGGAGTAGCGTGGAGCAGCATAGAGTAGCGTGGAGCAGCATGAAGCAGCGTGGAGTAGTATGAAGCAGATTGTAGCAGATTGTAGCAACGTGGAGCAGCGTGGAGCAGCATAGAGTAGCGTGGAGCAGTATGAAAGCAGAGTGGAGCAGTATGGAGTATCGTGGAGTAGTATGAAGCAGATTGTAGCAGATTGTAGCAGATTGTAGCAACGTGGAGCAGCATAGAGTAGCATAGAGTAGCGTGGAGCAGTATGAAGGATCGTGGATCAGCATGGAGTAGCGTGGAGTAGCATGAAGCAGATAGTAGCAGCGTGGAGCAGCGTGGAGCAGCATAGAGTATCATGGGGCAGTATGGAGCAGCGTGGAGCAGCATAGGGCAGCATGGAGCAGCTTGGAGCAACATGGAGCACCATTGAACAGCATGGAGCAGCGCTGAGTTGCAATGAAGAGTTCAAATTCGGCTCCGAAAGACAAGCAAAGAGACCGCAACAGTTTAACTTCCAAACAATTGGCATACCCCCGAAAGTCACCAAGGTCACAGCGCTATCACAGAACAGAAATGACGAGCACCATACCTTGTTGAGTCTTGCGTTGCAAGGATACAGACATATTATAATAATTTCACTAAGAGTCTTGTTGATGTTTTATTGATCACTAAATTTAGAAATTAGTTTATATTAAAAACAAAATTAAAGCTTAGCTGATCATCATTTGGGGCCGAGCCCAGAAAGCCAAAATGGATGAGATTCCTCTGTCAAATGTCGATTTAATAATAGATGTATGTTTTTATTGATGTGGCCACATCGGTCAGTGGGAAAGTTTCAATCGCTGTTAGGCCACGAGGCTGGATTACAATTGTCTCCATCGTTTTCTGAAACTAGTTCTCTATTCTGTCTAATATTGTACTCCCTTTCACACTTCACCTACAACCACCCTTTGTCATGTCAAAGAGAAAGAGGGGAAAGAAACCTGCAAGACTTCTTATCTTGTTGTGACCCTAACAAAAAATGATTGTATTTGTTGGAGTAATGCTGGATCTAAAGCTCTTTTATCATTAAGCTTAGTCTCATAGCTCCAAAAATATGATTAAAAAGTCGTTTAAAATGAGCTAGTGTCAGATTTTCACAAACATTTTTCTATTTACATAACTCATTATAGGGTTGTTACTGAAATAGAACCCCGTTGGATTCTTTTGATTTGATTTTTGTGTGAGCCATAATTTGAAATAACGCATCGTAGAATGAAATTCTGCGTTATTGGTAAATGTTAGGGTGCAGATTCTTCAGCCCCCTCCCGCTCCCTACGTTCTATTTTTCTAATAGTGTGTGCCAATTTCATACAAATATGGAGTTTAAAAATAATTATACCGTAATATGTATGTGAGGGCACTTAATGCACTTAATTTAAGGTTTGATTATTTAAATAAACAATCTTGGAAATCAAATTTAATTTTAAACAACGTAGCAAGCGAAATTAATTATATTTACAATATATTATAATTTATATGAACTTTTATTTTGTGACAAATTGAAATCATTATAATTATATTTTGTAACATATCTTTTTATTGAACTATCTTCATACAAGATTTTCATATTTATTTTCTAAAATTTTCTTTAGACGTTTATCGCCTTCATAATTAATCCTATCCCCTTTCCCTTATGATATCAACGAAAAACAATTAAGTTTTAAAAATATAATCTCTCAAGATCTAATTTATTGATTTTTTATATTTATTTGCATTGTGAAAACTGCATTAATTAATGATCAAATAAATTGTTTTTCAAAATTGAGGTTTTTTTTAAATTTTGTATATACAATTTTTTGAAATTTTTCAGGTGTTAATAGTTGTCTTAAAGATGTTCGCATGCCAAATTTAACTATTATTATGATCTAGAAGCTTCTTATATTTTTAAAAATATGTGAATAAAAGTTTCAGCCTTTTTAACCCACTTCATCTCCTTACTCCCCGTGCTACTATGCTATGCTATGCTAAAGTTGAGTAAAATAAGGCTATGAACAATTTAGCAAATCTAAAAGCATGCGTAATTTTCAATTGACTCAATTTTATTGGGAACTTTGAGTATCTAAGTTAACCTTATTTCAAAAATTTTCATACAAGCCTATATATTAAATTGAGTATAAAAATTATTTATAAAATTTTATGTTGTTCAAATCTATATGCTTATTTGATTACGAAATTTTACTCATTCATATATTCTAGTGTTAACTTTAATCTCTGTTAAATTTGTGTGTGAATCGGAGAGTTAATGAAGCAATACTCTAATCGATATACCGTTTTTGAACTAATGATAACTCTGGCTGCTATTAAAAGTTTTACTTTATCCACAACCTGGTGGTCTAGGGGGAAGGTGTCAGACTTATATACTGGCGGCCGGGGTTCAATCCTCGGTCCCGGCAAAGAGTTAACTGATTACCAAACCCTTCCTTCACCTCTGACAAGACATCTTGTGAATGTAGGGGAATGCCAGGCCTCCACCGTGGTTTGGATTCCACGTTAATCTGTAGGTCATCCTTTTCATCTCACTATCACCCTATCATTACACATTAGCGTAAGTGCGTATTACCCGAACGGGTAGTAACACGCGGTGCTAATAATAATAATAATAATAATAATAATAATAATAATAATAATAATAATAATTTATCCACAGTGTATAACCCAAATGGGTAGTAAGACGCAGTGTTGTAAAAAAAAAAACTTTCAACTCCAGCTAAAATTGGAGCTCACCGCTACTTTTGGAGCACTGGCCACAAAAAAAACCTGGGTGAACTGAGATTGAAACAAATAAGAACGAAAAATATTTCAATTTTATTTTCTAACAACGTAACACAATATGAAGAAACTGTACAATTTGAAAAAAAAAATCATAATTTTTTCGGAATAGCCTACCTATGTTCCGGCAACATTTAAATCCGCCCGGCCACTATTAGGACCCTGGAAATTATTAGACACTTTACTACAGATACCCAGCTACAATTATAGTCCCTGGCTGCTATCACCACCTCGGATAATATTTGGTCAAATACGATATGTAAAAAATTGTTTAGATGTTTTATTATTTATTTTGCACATCGTCTTACTACGCGCTCGGGCTATATGCTTAAGTACTAATTACGTTAATTGATTAGGAATTGGAAAGGTTGAATTTAGAGGAAGTGAGCCCGAATTTGCGTGAAGGGAGCGTGGAAAACCATTTAGGAAAAACCACGCCCAGTTCACCCGACCAAGATTTGAACTTTGACCTCCCTTTCTTCGGCAGTCTGGCTAGCACGAAACTAGCGCGTTTAAATGTGACTGATTCTTATATTTAATCCAAAATATTATATCTAGATGAAAATTATTAAAATACCTTAAACAAATTGTTTTCAATAGAGGAATTTTATGAAAGCAATTTTATTTTAAGAACATACTAAGATTTGTTAATGTATTAAGGAATGCTTTATGAATTTGATAATGAAGAAGATGGTTGACCGATGATTCCTTATCTCATGCATCTAAAATTATCATGAATGGATTGGTTAGGTACTCAGAACTTTTTAAAGATATCAATGACAATCATTAACGCCCTCAATGATGTATACAAGGCCGGTGTGTATGCTCTATTTGAATGGGATGGTACTACACGCATACCCCACTTTGTGACGATTTTAAATCTAGCTACTCCCGCTTAAGGTCTGTTTATATTATTCGGTCAGACACGGTGCGGAAAAGTAGCGTGAACGTTCCGAAAAAGACATCAGATATTTATACTATCAGACACAAAACGGATTGTGACGACATTTGTGGTTCTTGGTTTAGTAGTATTGTATAAGCTGTTGTTAAATGTTCTCTCATTTAACATTAGAATATTTATGTATTATTGCCTTACTATTAGATGAAGATGAAGAGCAAAATAGTCGTCATCGTCGTTTAAATGTGCATAAGATGTTAAAGAAAAGAAAGATCTATGGAGAATATTGGTCAATATTCAGTGAATTGATTGACAATGAACAGAAGTTTTATCAATATTTTCGAACGCTTCAGCACGATTTCCATATTTTGTTGGGAAAAATAGAAATGTCTCTCAAAAAACAGGACACAGAATTTAAGCAGGCTATAGGACCAAAAGAAAAATTAGCAGTATGTTTGAGGTAAGAAACAAATTTTTATTTTGGAAACATAAATTCTGATTTATTTATTTTTGTAATTTTAAGTTACATAAGTTTTCATTTAAATGAGAGGAAATCTCTCCATAAAACTGAGTTGCATTATAACTGGTTTCTTCATTTGTCTGAATGAGTTGAAGTGCAGATGGGGATGTTGGCTGCATCAGAGAATGATAAAAATGTAGATACTGGGCAGGAAGCTGAAAGAAGTGGTTGTAATCCTCCCTGTGATAGTTCTTAGATTTCCAAGTGTGAAACTGTAAAAAATACTCTTGCCTTTGCTATAGCTCTAAAGAAGATAGTTTTTGTTTTAAACATCTACCGCTATGCCGTTAAAGAATAAATCAATATCATTTGTTATGCCCATTCCTTGGTCCAGGTTTACCTTTCTGCTATTTAGAATATACGTTATCAATGAAAAAGAAGCAGTATCCGGCTGATTTTTTTTCCTTTTTGAGTAAACTGTTTTGTTTGACAATAATGATGCCCGTTTTTGAGATGATGATAATGACTTTTATTCCTGTTTTTGTTTAGAATTTTCTTGTTCTGGCAGTAAAGAAATAGATGCTTCTTCAATCTCACTATCAGACTCATTGCTTAATTCAACATTAACTAAAGTAATTGTTTCTCGTTATATGATAATATGGAAGCAAAAAAGACATTTCATCTTCAAATTTCCATTTTTTAATATTACTCACAGCTTGACCACTTTTTGTGTTTTTCTTTTCTTTAGTATTCTTCGAAAATAATCTCTGAGAGTGTTCCATTGTTTCTTTCATTCAGATCCTAAATAATAATAAAATAAAAACAAATTAAAACTTATGCATACATAACACAGGCCTGCGATGAAAAAAAATACATGGGAATTGATAGCTGAGCTTTATGTATTTTTTGGTGCTGATTATTTTTTAAATGAAAAATTTATATCGCGTTACGTTTTCTTGAAAAATTCAATTTTACTTGGATTTTTATGAACATGAACCATCAAAAATTTTGACGTTCTCTGTAACACCTCCCCATCGCAACCTCTCTCTACCAATAGCGTCGCGCGAATCCTTATCTCAGTTCTTTATCTTGTTTCGCTGACCTCGCAGGAACGCTCGCTGAGTGAGCGTAATCGGTTGTCACCTTCTATTTTTTCAAGCTTTATTTGGATTGATCCTGAACATGTTATCTTTCTTAATACTGAATTCCCTCGACCTTTCTGTAGTCATCAGAAAAAATATAAAAGATATGTCCTCATGAGGGACTCAGTTTATCTCTCTTTAACCCAGAGGATCTTGTACTTACCGTGTTCGTAGTAAGATAAAATAAGTGGAAATTTTTAAGTTCATCTCAATTTTTTTTCATGTGTAGTGTCGTGCGTGCGCTGATACAGTGACATCTGGAAACTTCATCACAGAAATAATTTAAACGGTGGCTTTTCTCTGTGCGTTTCGTGAAACATGGCTTCGAGTTCGAGACGCTGTGAAAATTTGCCAGATGACTTTTGTTACATATGCGGCGAATATAGTGTTATTAAAAATAACATGAGGAGCATTACAGACTATATAAGACTACCTTATCTGGCGTATTTTGGCATGAAACTCGGAGACCAGGACAAATCGTAGGCTCCTGATAAGTGTTGTGTGCAGTGTCTCAAAGATCTACGCTTATGGCTCAAAGGAAAGAAGACTGTTTTACAATTTGGAATTCCTATGACATGGAGGGAGCCGAAAACAAGTCTGATGATTGTTATTTTTGTTCCTGCCATGTCCGTGGGTATAACCGCAAAAATCAAAAGCTTATCTCTTATCCTGGTAATATTCCATCGGCCATACGTCCCGTTCCTCGTGGACGTTATGTGCCAGTGCCTTTGCTTCCAACTGAATTGTCAGTCATCTTTTCAGAGTCTTCAGACTCGGAACATCTAGAAGTTCAAGGCTCCGATACCGAATATAAGCGCTATGGAGGCGATTCACCTCAACCCTTCTCTCAGGTTGAACTTAATGATCTGACTAGAGATCTGGGACTTATGAAAGAGGCAGCTGAATTGTTGGGCTCCAGATTGAAAGAAAAAACTTATTGGCCAAAGGAACCTCTTTTTGTTGGTACAGAGATCAAGAAAACGATTTTGTTAAGTACTTTGAGGAAGAGGAAAACCTGGTATATTGTTCGGATGTTCCCGGATTGATGGGCAAATTTAATATCACATACGATAAAGATGAATAGAGGCTGTTTATAGATTCACCGAAAAGGAGCCTTAAAGCTCTCCTTCTTCATCATGGAAGCCAGTATGCATCTGTACCAGTTGGACACTCAGTGCATTTAAGAGAACGCTATGAAAACCTGGCTCTCATCCTCAACAAAATAAAATATGCCGACCACGGTTGAACCATGTTCGGTGGTTTGAAAGTTATCTCCATGCTTCTTGGTCAACAAAGCGGATATACAAAGTTTCCATGTTTCATTTGTGAGTGGGACAGCCGTGATAATACTCAACATTGGGTCAAAAAAGAATGGCCGAAAAGACAAAATCTTGAACCAGGCACCAAGAATGTGATTAGAAACAGCTAGTTGATCCAAAAAAGTATTGTTACCCCATCTGCATATAAAATTAGGTGTAGTGTAACAGTTGTCAAGACTATTCCAAAGGATGACGATTGTTTCAAATACCTGTGCAAAAAGTTTCCAGGTTTATCCGAAGCCTAATTGAAAGAGGGAATCTTTGTTGGTCCAGATATCCGCAAGCTCATGAAGGATAAAGAATTTGAGACGAGCATGACAACAAAGGAAAAAGAAGCTTGGGTTGCCTTCAAAGATGTCGTCGGTAAATTTCTGGGTAATTACAAGGATCCTGACTATAAAGCAATTGTTATGAATATGCTGAACAAATTTCAAGCGTTGGGTTTCTCCATGAGTGTCAAAATACATTTCCTTCACTCACATGTGGACTTTTCCCCCGAAAATTTAGGATCAGTAAGCGAATAACATGGGGAAATGTTCCACCAAGACATCAGAGATATGGAGCGCAAATATCAAGGAAGATGGGACAAGAACATGCTCACCGACTACTGTTGAATGTTAACACGAGATAGGCCTGAGATTGGACATAAAAGAAGAACGTCAAAAAGAAGTTTCAAAGGAAAAAGAGTACGTACTTGAATATAAACTTTTTTGTATGGTTTTTTGCTCAGTTTAAAATTTGTTTCAAAATTTCATGTACACATACATAATATTTGCTCCTCTTTGTCAATCGTCTATGTTATGTAAGTTACCTTAATAAAAACGAATTAAAATAGCATGTTGGTGATTTTCTTCTAGAAACTGCAACATAATTTGATGTAAAAAAGCTTAAAATCAAGGAAACTTTTTGTTTTTCTCTCGACCAGAGGCAGCTCGTGCGATCTGGCAACAGTGGTTTTCATCCATTTAAACCTATAAAAATGAATCGATTGCTGAAAAGTCAATTTGCCTCACCAAGAATCGATTATTTTACATAGATCTAAATGTATAAAAACCACTGTTGCCAGATAGTACATGCAGAATTTTTTGAGAGTATTCCTTTTCAAATAGGATTTTAGCAAAAATATTGATATCGATTTTACAAAAAATCCTGACGTGGTGAAAAAAATGGAGTTCATTTTTGAAATCAGCACACCAAATGACATAAAACTCAGCGAAAACTTCTCTTATATTTTTCAAAATCTTCAATTTTGCAGGCCTGTGTAATTGTTTAGCTTGTAACTGAAAGGCTAAGCAAGATATTGAAATTTAAAAAAATATTAAGGTTTATCTATACACCACGTAAGATTTTGTGGGTGAGAGGGGGGAGCTTTAATGTCTACATGATGTTACATGGAGGGAGGGGTGCCTAAAGAGATTAGAAATAAAGCTTTACGTGGTTTATGGATGACTCCTTAACACCACACACATAATTATTTAGGATGTAACCGAAAAGTTTTGAAAGATAAACAAAATTATTTGAGTTTTTTTTGGAGATAGTTAATAGAGCATTAAAAAAGTAAATATTTATTCTTCCAGATTTTTAACCACTGGAGATTCCTACATAAAAATAGCCTTTAGCTACAGACTGGGACATACGATGGTTTCAAAAATTGTAATTGAGGTTTGTAATGCCATAATTACACATATACTCTCAGAGTTCGTGTCAATACCGACTGAAGAAGAATAGCTTGAGATAGCCCATGCATTCTGGAATTATTGGAACTTTCCTAATTGCATTGGAGCACTAGATGGAAAACATGTCACGATTGGAGGTCCTTCTTATATATTTTTTTTATATTTAAACTATAAAAAAACTTTCTCTATTGTTTTGTTGGCCTTTGTAGATGCAATATATAGATTTATAGCTGTCGATGTTGGATCCTATGGAAAAATTAGTGACGGGGGAATTTTCGCACATTCTAAGCTGGGGAAATGCTTTGCACTTTATAAACTAAATGTACCTGGAGATAAAAAACATACCAAATACAGACAGCATTGTGCCTCACGTAATTGTGGCAGATGAAGCTTTCGCTCTAAAAAACTACCTGTTAAGACCCTATCCTAAGACACAACTCGATGACGTTAAAAAAACAACACTACAACTACTGGAACTCTCGTGCAAATGGTTTTAGACTTCTTTCACAAAAGTTTAGGTTTTATAACAGAAGAATTCAACTAAAGCCAGAACACGCTGACAAAATAATTTTAACTACATGTATCTTGCATAATTACATAATAAAAACAGGACATTTTGAGATGCCTTCTAATAATAAACCTTTGGGGGATATTTTGCAAAACCTTCCATTACAAGGTGGCAGCAACAATCTGACAGATTTTCATGTAAGATATATATTGGCAAACTTCTTCAGTAGTACACCCGGAAGTATTGAGTGGCAATGAAACTGAATGATGATTTTACATTGACTACCGAAAGATGTCAAATTATATTGTTAAATTTTGTTTATCATTACAACTGTGAAAAGATTAAATAATTATATTTACGTACCTGTGGTCTTTAGAATTTCCCTTATCTCTTTCCAGACCATTCCCTATTTCTCGTTGTCACCGTAGCATTTGTCTTCATGGTTATATAAAAAAAATAGATTTGTTTTACACTTTCAATTAGCTTCTCGTGATCCATCACCAAGACAAGAACAGAACGCAACCACTGCCAGCGAAGAACTGCCTGAAGATAATTTATACTATACGTGCGTTCCGTTTCATACAAGAGCAGACATGCACGGACGCGTGTCGTATCGGACAAAACATTCTTGCCGACAATATCGGTCGGTACTTGTATGATCCGCAGCGTGTATGAACAGGCCGGATATGCTAAATATAAATACTCTTATTAGAAATGCATGTACAAATGTTTATATTGTTGGAAACACTATGTTACCACACCGTGTCTGACCGGATAATATAAATATACCTTTATCCTTCAGCTGCCTCAATCATACGACGGTTTATGGAAGGCATTCTGCTGGACATAGGTTGCCTACAAACACGGAAAACACTAATTTTCTGTCAAATGTTCTGCGATTTAGTGAATTATAAACATTTTTTTATAACTGTTCATTTTAATTGTAAATGCTTTATTAACGTCAGCTATGCACATACCCTTGCGCTGATGAAAATGATGACTGTGCTTTCCTCTACTGGTATGATATATTTTCCCATTCAAGGCCAAACGAATCATGGATAAGATGTTCGATTTGCAAAATGTGGGCTCATAATGAGTGTACTGGCATTGCTAAGAGGGAAAAACCTTTTGTGTGTGATATTTGCAAGTTATGATAACTACATACAATATGTGACACCCACAGATAATCGGAAAGCGTGTGCAAAGAACAACAAAGGGATCACAAGAGAAAACCGATAGTTTTATTTTAATTAAGTCAGGTATAAAGGTAATGAAGATACATCATATATGTGAAAAATGGCATAGAGAGCCAACTTGTAGTCTGTCAATAAACATCAATTCAAGATGGCTTAGTTTTAATAATACATACATAAGGCAGCAATTATCGTCAAACTATATATATGAAATTGTGAAGCCGTACAATATATGCATTGACAAGTGAAAAAAGGATATTTTTGCTGTACTATGAAATTACCTTTACTACAATCGTCTGGAACCCTACATGTCATAGTAGCAGGTATTCCTGTAAACATAACGAACAAATAAATATTTACTTCGCCTGTAGCTTCAGCCTATAGAAATATTAGATTAACTAGATGTTTTTATCACGGATATTAACACTATTTCACGATTTGGAATCAACAAGCTTAAAGATAGTAAGAAATGGAAGTTTTGACCAAAGCTGTATCAATAAAAATGAAGACAGTACATAATATGTGTTTTAATTTTGATTAATAAAAATATATATATATATTTATATATAAACATAGATTAAACTTACATATTTGTTCTTGTTATTTTTGCTTTCTCGCTATCTTACAGGTAGATAAAGTATTGTGATCGTAACAAAAATTGAACTCGAGATTTTTATGAATGTTGACGTTTCATGACCCCCCGAATCCGAAAAAGTGTTTTTTTAATTTCCGTCTGTCTCTATATCTGTCTGTCTGACTGTACCTAGAACTAGAGCCTAAACTTTTTTACCAATCGGGCTAGGACTTGGTATCTAGGGTCTTCATATGGTTGCCCTGAGGGGTTTTTGGAATTGTATATCTAACCCTAAAATTAAGCTTAGTTTACTGAAGGGTGTAAAGAGAAAATGCCAATTTTCTCAAAATTGTCTCCAACAATTTTGATTAAATTTCATTTCAAATCATTTATAAATATTCCAAACAAAATGGCTTCACTCAATATTTCGGCAAAATTACTTTAAGGGTTCCGGTATGATGCGTAAATTCTCATTTGTTATCATATCTCCGAAACTATTTGAGATATGAAATTAATTATTTTGCAAATATGTAGGACTATTTATAATACACATCTTTTATTTGAAACATATTTTAATAAAAACAATAACTTTCAATCTATACGCCTCTCTCTCTCTCTCTATATATATATATATATATATAAACTTTTCGAAATCTAAAGGTAAATTATTGCTACTGTAAGAAAAATCTAAACCGAATGTTGATGAATGTCAACGACTTATGACCCCCCGTACCCTAAAATGTGTTTTTTGCAATGCCATCAATCTGTGAGTCTGTTTAACCCTAAATTTAAGAGTAGTTTAATAAAAAGCAAAAAAGAGAGAAAAATCGTTTTTCTCAAAATAAGCTCTAACGATTTTGATCAAAGTTCGTATCTAGGCGTTGATTAAGATTATAAATAAACTGGCAATTTCATTTTTGCATGAAAATTACTTTTAGGTTCTTTACAGAAGCGGAAATTTCCGTAGGAAAACTGCCTAAAATGGCATTCTCAGATAAAATGGCATAGGTGCATTTTCTCGCAAATACTGCTATTTGTTTTCAAATTGAGAGGATTGAGTTATTCCTTAGTTAGCATCACTGATGCTCTGTAAATGGTTGACCTGTACAGAAGGTGTTTCTGAAGTTATTAAAGAAAAAATGAAAAGTTGCTTATTAAGATATATTTTTTGTTTTCTTTCATTGTCAACCAATACATTGAAGTGTTTATAGTTTTAATCAAATATAATGAGTGTTACCTCAAGTGTAATATTCGGTATTTATGACGTATAATCGACCATAAATTATTTAATCTTCTTGGTACAATATTTTATTATTTCATAGTTAGCTATGTTGGTTAAAATGGCATACCACTGTTAAGGAAAAAATGGCATAGTGTGTCATTTTACCCTGGGTATCTTCTTAATTATTTAAATCGTTATCTTTCTAAATAAATCTTTATAACTGTAATTTGTTAACGAGATTCTATTTTTAATATTTTTAATAGTTTATGATATCTTTTGAAGAAGGCAACTAACTATTAATATTATTGGTTGGCAGGGCCGTAGTTAGAGTAATTGGCGCCCGGGGCAAACAGTAACATTGGCGCCCCCTCTACGCAACCCCCCATTTCCGCCCAACCATAACGGAGCAATTGATGGTGTCATCGTATTGTATACCTGTTTCAGATGTAATACAATAGCTGTATAACAAAAATCTTGCTATTA
>CABFVX010003397.1:0-57549 GCA_902151425.1 Timema shepardi
ATATATATGTATAGAAGATGCTTCGGTATCTACTCACCATTTCAAGATGTTCTTGGATTTGTTCGCCACGTGTTAGAAAAGAAAAATTATTCAATGGTGGCGGCTTGACTTCAGCCTCACGTGCTTTTATTACAACACCTGATGAAGAAAGAAGTGTAGAATGAACTCGACCCAGTGACCCCCTTTGCCTTTCAGAGAAGACTAGTGGCAGTCCAAGGAACCACGTTTTCCCCCTTTCCCGCAAGCGGCTCTCCCTGCTTCATTTTCCTTTCTCCCCGCCTTCGTCCGTCTCTTTCTTTTTCTATGTTTCTGAGTTTACCACCTATTTTGTTTTGGTCCATTCAAGTCAGATTTGAGAGTATAAAAAGGCTGCTTCTCAGGTTCACATTATGCCAAACTACTACAACCCAGCGTCGAAGAAGGAACCTCTACAACTTTACTCAACAAAGGAACCGGTGACCATGGGGTGTTGACCGTCGGATCCAAAACCGTGCCTGCCAGGAGGATATACTTCAAATACTTAAGTATCCTGGAAACATATTTACGTCCGTCTGACCTAGAGTCTAGATATTGTAAAAAACTAGACAATGTCTACCTATACATGTTTAATATTATTTATGTTCTGTTTCTATAGTCGAAGGCGACTTTCATTTGTTGAATAGTTTTATATTAGGTTGAATTGACAGTTAAAATCATTTTAAGTCTTGTTAACTTCAAAATTAAAGGGCTTATTTAATTGGTTAAATATTGTGTCCTCCTATCTGAAGGATAAGTGCCATTATGGCTAGTATTTAGCGAATCTCTTAGACTTGGTATATAAGTCCTAGCGACTATGCTTCTCTGTATCCTTATGATACAGCCTTTAATTTATGAGCGTGGTATTAGCTTGGGTGAGTAAACCGCGAAACTCCACTTGTGTCATAATGGCGTCCGCGCAAATAATACCCTTTTGTCTTTGCCTGTTTTTTGGCTCCTATTGTTTTGGTGTTGCTTATTAGTTTAATTCCTATTAGCATTGTTTGAAATACCTTTTGTTAATAACTACTTAATTGTTTTCTCCTTTAGAAAACATTTACCTGTAACCTGGGTCCAGCTCAGCCCTTGTAGCTACAGCAGCAAGACAATCAATTTCACATAGTCTTACTAATTAAAACAAGTTTCAAACTTGTAATCTTGTAACATTATTGTAAACTTAATTCTTATTATTTCTGTTTTAGTAAATTTATTCATTGTTAAACAAATTTATTTTTCCATTTAAATTTCACCTCGTTTGTCACGTTATCAAATTAGTCCAGTGTAGTAACATCTTAACTAAGGTGACACCAGCTGAAGTATTTTTGGGCCGAAAGCCCCACATCAAGCTTTCACTTCTCCATTCGTCCATGGTTCTCAAGCAAATAGTGAAGGAGGCTCAGGCAAAATGCGCTGCTTTATAATCTTCCAAGGTCACATACATTTCTCCCCAGGTGACCTATTGTGGGTGCGCTTTGTCACTCATCGCAAACTCAAGGCGGTTCCAGGGGAAATTCAGTATAGAGTATCAACTGTCTCATATCTAGTTGGTGAACGATCTAAACAAATTTCAGCACTTCATCTATGCCTCCGGGACCCCAAGGCTGTTCCAGTTGAGCTGACATGGAATATGGTCGAACAGGCTATGTCAGCACTTAAACCTACCACTACATCTGATGGATCTACACCGGATCCCCTAATTCAGCCACCTCCGGTTGCTGACCACCCCCTGCCAGCGTTTCAAGCTCCGGAGCCCTCCAAAGATTCCACTCCAGAAGTCCTTTGTCAGGTTCCGAGCGTGATGGCTCCGGCTCACACCCTTGTGAGGCCTGCCACTGCGTCTCCGAGAGTGTATGCCCCCACTCCCCCCCAAGCAGCCTCGACAAACTCATTGCCTGTGGCCGAACGTCAGGTCGTTAGTTAATACCCCAATGAGCGGACTTTTTCTATGTTTCGCATCAGTCAAAACTTTGATTGTGTTCCTTTCTCGCACATTGTACTTGATTGAAAACAAAGACTATTAATGGTATCAATGGCTTATTGTTACTCTTGTATTATATATGCCAACGTCGACAATCAATGATAAGGTTAATTACGCGCGGGAGAGTGTTATAGTCGGCCAGAAGGTATGTGAGTTTTGTTATTCTTTTGTCTATCTTCCGTTTCCTATGTTCTTGACAATGCATTGGCGGCGCTAGGCTGTGTTCGTATTTTAATGGCATATTATATCTATTACCTCATGTCTAAACCTATCATTTATGAATAACTTCCTCAATCCAAAACTATAGATAAGGTACCACACATTGAAACGTCAAACTCAAAAATGTAAATATTACAGACAGTGTAAATTACTGTTTTTATAATAAAATTATATGTTTTACTTATTGCCTGGGTTTTATTTTATTATCAATTAACTTCATGGCTTTCAATAAACTCTCGTTTTTAAATAATTACTTTTAAGTTACGCCATCTTGATTCGTATGTGCTGTGTTTATGAATAACGCATGTTTGAAAGTTTGCGCATACGCTGATCGGGTCTTCTTGGTGAGTTTTTTTTTGTATAAGAGCTGGAAATTTTGAAAGTTTGAGAGCTATAATAAAATAAGTTAAGTGACAATTTGATTACATTTATTAAGAAAAATAACATTCAATTTTGAATTAATTTAATTTTGACAAGTTGTACAAGATTTACATGAAGAAAACATAAATGTGTAATATAATTATAATATATATGCTCAATATTCAATTATATTCGTAAAATAATTTAGTAATAATTATTACAAGTTATGAAACATTTTAATTATGAATATGTTGAAATTGTAATAAACATCTAAAAATTAGGTATATTTTAAAATAGACTTTTTAGTCAATCATACTTAAAACTAAGTTGAGAAAATCAAAGGATGATGTGACCATTCATATATTAAATATGAATGTATTACTCTTGAGAATTAATAGAAAAGTTATTGAAATTTGCAAAGTAAAAATTGAATTTATTTCTTAGCTGTAGTTCCCTGTTCCTGGATTTCTCGCTGCATTTTTAGAGCTACACATTTATTTAGACTACATGTTTCAATGCATCAGTGGCATCATCCTCAGGTCAGAAGAGAAATAAAGAACCTACCATATGGAATTTATGGTTAAAACACAATGTACCAGCCAATTTGGTATAACATAAAATTAATGAATGTTAATAAGTTAATGTTGAAAAAATAAATAATTATGAAATACTATATTTACCAGAAAATTAAAACTGTGTACTTGAGTATCTCATATCGTGTTATTAAGGAAACTAATAGGAGAAATAAATTTAACGTGTATATATGAAGTGGGATAAATTATTTTGGAAAAATGTAATATAAAGTTAAAGATATTATAATTATAGGAGGGTTTTTGTATTGTGGTATTGGGGTAAATAATTAAGTTGATAGAAATATTTTGAATTCATTTATCAATGCTATTTTAATTTAATGAATTATATGGGATTGAAGATAGAATTACAAGAAAGAAAATGAAAAAATGTTCAAGCCTTCTCGACACTGGCCCGAATAAGTCATTGACTACTATGGAAGGCTGGGTGGGTGCATACAGGAGTGGAGATTTTTTGATTTTTTTATGCTGAGGGCGTTTTCTTAGGGTATTAAGGAGTATTTGATTTTCAAAAAGATTCGTTCATTTAATACATTTTTACTGTTCACATCTGGAAGATCGAGGCATTTTACTTAACTGACCCCGCCACATGGTGAGACAGTTGATGAGGATGATGATATCCATCCAGTTATGTTATAGTAACAATAGTTTATATAGGTTGTAGCCTTGTTGGTGGTCGTTCTCTTAACTATATGAATAATATGCTTTGATATATTAAGTGAACATCATATATATAGGTACATAATTTATTTTAAAAAAATCCCTGTTAAAAATGTTAAGTTTAAACATAATATATAAATAAAACATAGTAAGACTTGAGATTTCATACTTATAAACTCTTTAAACAAAAACAAAATATTAGCTTTTGAATTAATGTATAGTACTTGACTTTAAAAATTATTCACTCAGATAACTAGATATTACTAGGTAATCTTCAATCTATAAAGTTTGTTTTCATCATCTGTCACAAGGCTGTCAAAAAGTATTATGTAAGTAAGCACATAAAATCAAGGATTCGTTCAAGGTTAAAGTCACTAAACTTGTCCGTGAGAGGGTAGAGGAGTAATCAAAGCAAAGGCCAAGTTATATCTTATCCGATAATAATTGTGAAAGGTTTTTTTTTTTGTTTCACTTGCAGCTTTGTTTTAATCACTTTATTCACACAAAAATCATTGTGCTGTAAACATCACAAATACAACTATTGCATATTTAGTGTAAGAAGTAGCTTTGTGAGTAATTTAATGTGAATGAAATACAAATTATTTGTGTGTTTCAGTTGAAAACTCTGTTATTTAATCGAAAACGCTTCAAATGACACTAACTCAAATGGCTGACACTGAACTTGTTCCAAGCAACAGGTATGATGACATTGCCATTGAATCTTACCTGGCCCCCAGGCCGGCATATTTGTTTTTATAATAACGTTGTGCATTAACGACTAATTTGATATAAAACGGATGAAACGTAGTACATATGATTTTAAATTAAATGATTTAAACTATATAATAGATTAAGAATCAAACAGCCAGAGCTATTATTATGCATTTAGTGAGGATTACTTCATCTAGAGTGCCAAAGGTCCCGGGTTCGCTCACCGTGTCATTTTTCAATTTTCAGTATATATAATAAATTAGTTTAAAAAAATTCCCTTTAAACAATATCAAATTTTTTTCATCTCTATTAGATTTTACATTTCACTTGGTATAAGTTGGTCTTGAACTAAATTTCAAAAGTAATATTTGAGTAAAAGATTCTGGAATAAGTGAAAGTTCTAGGTGTAGGTTAAGTTATATTAAATTAATTTTAAAGGCTTGGGTCTAGGCAAAGTTTGAAAATAATTGGACGCTAGCAGTAGCTTTGTACAGCTTAAGAGTAGTATTAATAATCTAACAAGAAATTACTAAAGTAGGCCCCACTACACATGTATTTAATTCAAGCTAATCACTGTAGGGAAGATGTTGTACCTTGGACCTATTTTAACAGTTTGATTTTTTACTTTGTTCAAACTTTTAAGAAGTTTGTGAAATTTTGTACATAGAAATTAGGGTAACTTTGGAAACACAATTTTTTTTTTAGAGTAAGACATTAAAATAGGTTTGTAATTTTTTGTTATTTTGAAAAAATGCTTACACCAGATCTGAAGTACAACATATGTGTTGTACCTTGGACCTCTGTGAGTGGTTCTAAGTAAAACTCTAAAAAACAATTACAATTTTTTTAATGTCTAGCAATTAGGCTATAAACAATTTTGTAAACTGGTTACAATCATGAATTGGTAAAAATGTTTATTTTATTCAACATTTAGCTGTGATGAATAAAACACAAAATCAATTCACTCAACATTAAATTTTGAAAGATTGAGAGCAAAAGCCAATTTTTCTAGCTTATGTGTTGTGATCCTCCACTTAAAGTAGGATGGGGTAACTTAAAAACCACATTGTTTTTGTCAATAGCCTATACTTCACAGTCCTCTCTAGTACATTTCTGAAAATTTAAATCTCTTTTAAGTCCTGGACATCATAAGATCGTTCATTTATTGCTACCACT
This sequence comes from Timema shepardi, assembly GCA_902151425.1. NCBI lineage: Eukaryota > Metazoa > Arthropoda > Insecta > Phasmatodea > Timematidae > Timema > Timema shepardi. The sequence continues at coordinate 5,710 of CABFVX010003397.1, forward strand.
TCAGCTACAAAATATTTCAGTCCTTTTGGTTGCAATCTTTACTAATACAAACGCTCCAAGTTCAATATTTTTATTATCTGGATCAATAAGATCAGTAAAATCTTCATCCGATGAACCAAGATCACACAAGGCACTTTCATCTGAGTCTTTAGAATTAGAACTGTAGATCAACTTCTTTTCTATAATTTTCTTCACTTTTGTCTAATTCAATATGTTTTTTTGTTCATTTTCTTGAGTGCTTTTTGTGATTTTTTTTTTCTGCTGCTTCTTCTTCAATTTGACTTTTAACTGGAGTATCTTTTAAAATATAAGCGCTCCCTGTTTTTGTGCTATTTTCGGTTGCTTTACATGATTTGACCTTTAGGTAAGACCTTATTTCTTGAGGTGATACAAGGTTGGTAGGTTCAGAGTGATTTCCTGGAGTCAAACCCGAAGTTGAAGAACCAGAATCTAGGCTTGAATTATTTTGTTGCCTCCGCTTAATTGGTTTGATTTGGTTTGAGTGGGCATTAACAGTTTGGTTTACCTCAACTAGTGGCATTGGCCAGTGTGTTACATTAGACCTATAAACTCATGATCTTGAAAGATGTTTTCATTGAGTGGGTGGATTCCGCTGACTTTGAAACCATGTGTAATATTTGTGGGCGTACAAGCTAAAGGAAAAGCCTTCTCAACTAGCTCCGCTACGTCATAAATTGTTGCTGGTTTCCCAGCATTATCTGGCCTCCTCATCCACTCGTCCATGGCTGTATTATAATAAACTTTGAATGGGCCAAAAACCTCCCTATCCAGCGGTCGCATCTTGTGACTAGTATGGGGAACAAATGTAACCAATGTTACCACATTATCTTTAGCCAACTTAATTGTGCGAATGGATGTATGGCTGTCATGGTTGTCAAGCAGCAGGATAGTTGGGTTTTCCACGCTCGAATGGCTGTGCTTTATGAAATGTTTCTAATACTCAGGAAACAGGTCTTTATTTGAGAACCCCAAAGGGTTTGCTCTACCAATACTTACTAATGGAGCCCCTTTCAACATAAAGTCCTTGAAGTTCACACATGGAAATATTAGCATTGGTGGAATCAAACCACCACTGGCATTGACAGCTGTTATAATTATGATAGTGGTGCCTCGCTCTGCATTGGTCATCGATCCAACTTGTTTTGACCCTTTTTGTGCCAAAATCTTTGGGGGAACATGAACTGTTGATACTCCTGTTTCATCGCAATTCCATATGTTGAATGCTGAAATGCCAGGATTTTTGTCTAGAACTTTTTTGTAATTGGTAAAAAACAGAGACATTCGCTATGTTAAATGCTATTGCATGAGCCAAGCTCGTTGCTTCAGGTCTCCATAAACTCAGGTCACGAGCATATTTTTTGCAGAAGTTGTGAAGCCAATACTTTCCTGCCATTGTTTTGTCATCTCAAGATCTATCATACTGTTGAGATTTTCTTTAGCAAATTGGTAAGCGAGTATTCAAACATCTTTTAAGATCAGGCCGTAATGCAAATTACTGGTTTTTAGAATATAGTTTACTAAAAGTTTCTCCTCTTCATCTGTAAAAACCTTTTTCACATCATTTTTCTTGATGTAAGAAAAGTTTAGCAAACCTGACTCCTTGTGGAATTTAAGGTGCTTCAATGCGGTTGTCTTTGATGGGTTAATTTGTTTAGCAGCACCATAAATTGTCATTGTTTTATTCAAAACTAATTCCACTTCTTTTTCAATATCTTTTTTGGTAAGAGTTTGCAATTCAACAAGGCATTTGATTTCTTTTACCTGGAAACAATATTAATTTCTTACAAAATAAAATAAGTGATAAGAGTATCTAAATAGGCTTAATATGTGTAGTAAAATACCTATTATTTAACTGATTAAAAGTTTGGTTATAAAGAATGTAGGGAAACAATATATAAGCTATAAAAAGGGGGAAATGATTCATAAAAGCAATACTGAATTCTTTCTCCAAAACCACAAACCGACTCGACACACAACCTTTCACTACATTCAACACTTTACTTAGTAATGCGGTGTTGTTCAAATTTTGTAAATGGTTTCAAAATGTTCATAACTTCAAAATAGTGCTTTGCGTGAGTAGGAAATCCAGGTATTCGGCCTATAAAAATACATAATACATAAGCTGCTGACTTAATTTCTGACAATTGTCCTTTTATATAAGCTTCTCTTTCGCTTGCCGATTTATAAAATAAGATCTTAAATTTGCTATTAAAAATGTTTGCCTACGTTTCTCGACCCCAAAGCTCTACTCATACCAATAGACATTCTTGGTTTTCCAATACATGTTTGAATGTAGACAACAACAATAACAAAAATAATTTGATATGTTGGCAGGGATAATTTTACTCTCAGTAGTTCTACAAGTTGCATCTATAAGATGAATTCTAAAATAAAAATTAACTAATAGGCTTATTTGGTTGAAGGCATTTACATTAAACTGTAGTAAAAGTAAAAAGCTATGCGTTGTTAAACTTTTTGTATGCATACGAGTACCCACCTTTAGGGTGGTCCACACCCCCACGACCCCCACACTTTCTACGCCCTTGTTAATAATATCAATTTTATTAAAGTGACTGAGTAAATAAATGTATATGAGAATGCATATGTATGTATCCATGTATGAATGATTGTGCTTTATTGTTTTCCATACATGGATAACCATAGTTTTCCAAGGCCTAGATGAATGATGAATTTCTATAAAATTTAATATTTTCATCTTGTTACCTTTAAGTTTTGCTAACTTACAGATAGTTACATCAGAATTTGTGTAATTTTATATGCTAATTTCTTATAACCTAGGCCTAGTTTAATTTCTATAAATTCTAACTAGCCTTTAAAGTAAAAATAATTTTTCAAAATGTTATCAGCTACCCTACTATCTATAAATATGTCAACTGTAGTTTTAACATAAAAGGAACAAATTTTATGCAATTCAATATTAATGCTAAATCTGGCTACTAGCAGTTTTACATCCCACGTGTAACACTTTTAAGGACGAACCAATTATCCATGCTAGCTTTTGCTGGTAGGTAAGGCAAAGTTACAATTCAGTTTTCATCAGCCACTTGGAATCAAACTGCAAGTTCACCTATCAACTTGCCCAATGATTTCAAAATCGGGAAAACACACACATGCTACACAATTATGCAGCAAAATACTAAATCATTAACCACTCACCTATGGAATTGAAAGAAAAGTAATTAGGCTTACTAATTGAACAATCCATGTTCTCAACTCTCTCTCCTTTTAAATTTTGAACTACTGCTTGGAAAAGAAAATGTTTAATTTTTTTCGTCCATATGATTTGTGCTCGTAATACAGAGTGAAAAGTGGCTATATTTGGCATGTTGGTCAAAACTGGTATAAATGTTTAGAGGTATAAGAAACTGATTTAATGGAACCTGATCAAGCTTTAAACATGCAAAAATATCCATTAAGATACAGTACAAGTAGCCCCATGGCTTCTTTGGTGCTGACTGACATCTTTGAAACGTTACCAGACCAAATTATGTATCCCTACGCCGGACTAAATGATCTGTAAAAAACACGTGTTAACAGCTGTTACTTCTGACGGTCAAAATTTAGGTATATAACTAAATGTTGACTGTCAGAAGTCAGTTGTGAGCTGTCAGTCAGCACCAAAGAAGTCATGGGGTTACTGTAGGTTTACCAATGTTTAAGTTTTGATCTGCTTTTGGCCCAAAATTTTGTCATGAGAAATAATAAAAGTGTCGTAGAATAGAAATAACTATTTTTATCATAGTATTCTCTTCAGACATGATATAAAAGCTTAAAAAACATATTTGCTTCAAGCATGTTACAAACATTTAAAAATACTTATCAAAGCTAGCACAGAATCATTTGGTCTCACCCACTGTAGTGGCCAAATGGTTTAAGGCATCACTCTCGTGTTAAAAATTACCTGCTGATGGGGAGATTGAGGTTTGAATCGCTGTCAGGTTTACTGAAGGTGGTTTTTACTTTTTCCTAAATTGTTTCTCACTCTCCTTCTATGTAAATGCAGGTATATTACTTCTAAAATGCTTCCTCACCTCTATCCTATCTATAGAGAAATTATCATGTATTCAGTCTCCCTGGCATAAACTCAAATAGAGGAGGCTTGCCTAAAATATTTTATTTAGTGGCTCTGGTTTGTTACTAATAGCCTTGTTAGGTGTCAAACCTTGCTAACCCTGGCACTGACTGCGAGTCACGATGATGATTTTCTATAAGCAAGTTGACAAAAGTTGGTAAAATATATTTAAATAAGGAATTAATGTCCTCAAATTTTAACTAAATTCGGTGTACATAAAGTATTTTCAAGAAAAATTAAAATCAATTTTGGTTGTCTCAAAGCTAGGAACGAGTATTTAAAGAATAAAGACTGGAAAGAAAAAAAAACTCGGCATATTTTATCCAACCTTCACCATCTTGTCATTTTCAATACAAAGTAAGCATTTAGTTGAATCACAATTATTTTTAAATAATAATAATAATAATGTGACTAAAAACTACTTACACCATCTAAATAAATTTGAATAATAAATTTATTTTATTCATTTTCAAATAATTACACTCATAAAATGGTCCTCCTCTATGGATATTTTTAAAATAAAAGTTTGATATCTTGTTAGTCTATTAATTAAAGAAAATCGCTTAGATAAGCACAGAAGATATAAAGGTTCAAATTTTGGTTATATTACACTTTGAAATATTGGAAATTGGTTTATTATGTGAGAAACTTTTCTATATTTTCTATGCAGTTGTATTTTTGATATAATTAAATTCTGATCTCTATGATAATACGCATTTCCAGTAGTACACTGTCTCCATTTTACCTTAAAGCCTACATGGTAAAAATTTTGTTAGATTATTTAAAAAAAAAAGTAGATACAGTACAGTATTATGCATGAACTGTTTAGAATACAATACAATACAATACTAATCACAATAACCCTCTCAATTATAAATGGAAATTCTTTTTAAATTTATCATAAAGGTCCTAAAAGCTCAACTTGGTATTAATCTAATGAACCCATCATGTCCCATAATCTGGGAGTCTTAAGAAAGTGAATCACACGCCAATCAATTCTGTGATACAGTCGGCTAGAAATCGTAAATTCACACAAACACTATTGCATATGGATCATTTCTGATTAAACATTAATGGAAATAAAGAGTTAATAAAAGTTCCCAATATAGAACATTGTTGAAATATTAAATGATATTTGGATAAAAACTGCAATGAAAAGGTCGTTTTTAACCATTTTAGAATGGCTTTACAGATAAGTACTGTGCATAAATTTTCATTCTGTCATAATAGGGTCATACTCTAGTTATTTACAAGAAACTTTGTCCCCCATCGTCAGCGGCGAAAATTCCGAGTAATCATTCAAATACGAATGCACTGCACACATTTCCGGTATCTTGTAGGTCTTTTCTTTTCTCTTCTCTTTTACTCCCATACCTCGTGCGCGCGCACTCACACACACACACACACACACACACAAATGCAGATATAAACAGGGAGCTGAGTTTGGCCTGCTCTGATGAATGCTTTTCATATCTCCATCATTCTTACTACCTATGTTCTTTATTACTTTCCTTTCCAGAAAAAAAAAACCGGTATGATGATATTCATAGCTCTAGTCACACAATATCATTTAAAAAAATTAATAATCTCTTTGTGAAAGAGCATATGATTATATTGATATATATATATATATATATTTATATATATAAATAATTGGTCTGGGACTACTGGGCGCTAAAAACACTTATTTTTTTGAATTAACTTTTTTTCTAATATAAAGCAATTCACTTTTTTTAGAATATAAAGAAATACACCATTTTTTTCATATATTCTTCAATTAAAATTAAAAAGTGAAGAGTACAAACTAAAAAGGAACTTTTTTCTTTTTTTCTTAACTAATCATATTTTTCAGTGCAACATCATATATTTTTCAATTATATAAATATTCATTTTTGGAGTGGTTTAAAAAAAATCTTAGTAGAGAAAACTTAATTAATTCATATTTATAAAGTTAACCTGACCTAACTATTGCAATGCATTAATACAAGACAAAGAACATTTAGATAAAATATGTTGCACATAGTAAGAGTGCATTTTTTGCTTTTACTCATTACTTTTTGGTTAAAAAGAAAAAATGTGCATTGCATTATGCTAGAAAAAAGTGGGATTACTTTGGGCGATAATACATTAAAACTAAATATGGAATGTAGTGTTTCTATTTAACAAATAAGATAAATTTGCAAAACCTAAACAATTATAATTATAATAATTACACAAATATAATTCATGAAAAGTAAATAGAGATTGAAAACATTGCTATTCTACACAGCACAATAATACCAGGTAAATGTAATTGAGTACTTAAGTGGTAACAGATACACACACACAAAAAAGTTGATTACATATTATCAACGCATATCAATGTGTATTTTCAAGTACCTAGGTACCTACTCAAAAACTGGCCTAATTAGTTGAGATAATAAAGATTTGTTTACAAACTAAGTTACAGGTAGATAAAACAAAAAAAAAAGCTAGCAAGCTATTTACAAATATACTATGCATCACATTTACCAATAGTTAATAAAGAAATTATAGAAATAATTCATAAATGTTAGAGCCCCAATCATTTATAAAAGTTTATTGACCTCTTTGATTTTCAAACAATGTTAATTTTGGCCTTAATTTTTGTCTCTCAAAAGTTATGGTCAACATAAATCTTCTGCAGTAGCAGTAGCAGTAGCAGTAGCAGTAGCAGTAGCAGGTGTCCAAAATACAAATATGGTTCTCTCTGAATGTCACATGCAACTGAGTTTGCACTTGGTACATGTATTGACGGTCAGGTTTTAAAAACATCTTTCCATCAATCAGCTTACAAGATGTAAAAATATCTTTTTCAACAATTTATTGTGGAGTAGCATTTGCAGGGCACTTCCACTGTACCATCCTCCTCAATAAGATCATCAGGGGTTGCACTTAATTAAGAGTTTTCATTATCAAGCGACAATCCTTTATGCTTTATAGCTATATTAGCTTACATTCCATTTCCATTTTTTTTTATTTCATACCTAGTTGTTGAAGTACTTGAAAATTCTAAATATAGCCTTGCCTGACCTCTTTAAGCACTTAGTTTTTTAATGATCTCTTAATGCTCCAAACATGTATAGCTCATTTTATTCTTAAAACCATACTTTCATCAGAGTTAAAGTATTAATCATAATGAGCACACTGCTCCAGGTAGTCAAGCTCTTACCAATATTATATGCTATTAACCTACTTGACTAATTGTATCTTTCTTAAGTCCAAGAGTCACAATCAAATCATTGTTTTAGCACCGCGTCTTACTACCCGTTTGGGTTATACGCTTTATATACTAATTACCCTAATGGATTAGGAATTGGGAAGGTTGAATTAGAGGAAGTGAACCCGCATATGCGTGGAAGGAGAGTGTAAAACCATTTAGGGAAAACCACCCTCAGTTCATCCGACCAAGATTCGAACCTCAATCTCCCCGTCCTCAGCAGTCGAGCTCAACACGACAAGCGTGTTAGCCAACTACGCCACCAAGGCAGGTAAATCATTGCTATGTTATAATTGGCTGTGCCAGATTGGTGTCCTAATCATGCTAATTTCCAGATGGTTGGTAACCCTGCTTGAAGATGGCGTCTTTGACTTTGACTGAAAAGATCAAGGCTCAATTATTCTGAGACTGGACCAAAGAATGTATTCCTACCTTATGGTTTCCCCTATCCTATCTTGAGGCTAATATCAGTACAGCTTATTTTAATCACTCTTCTCATCTTATCTGCCTTTAATTAAGGTATTAACAATTTTGTATGGAAATATATTTATTTTAGAAGTGTGTAATAATTTGTTACCAGAGTAAGCAGAACATGTTTAAACTATAGGCCTACCTTTGATATGTTCTATCCAACTCGCCCCTCATTTGAGCAATCATACTATTTATATGCTTTGCTCTACATGCCCAGGAGTTGACTAGCTCGCCAGGACAGTTTGATTTGGGCTGCCACAACTACTTTAAACTAAAATAAATATGGATTTAATAGCTAAGCTATTATATTTGTTGATTACAGCTATAGTCACATCTAAATATAATAATTTTTAAATTTAAAAATGGGCCGGGGATAATTTATGGATAGCTCAGTGGTTAGAGCATTGGCATACTAAGCCAGAGGTCCCAGGTTCGATTCCCGTGTCCGGGTGTCATTTTAAAATATAAATATTAAAATAAATATGTTCATTATAGCCTAGTCCAAATGATTGTTTTTATTAAATTTTAATTAAAAGATCCAGTGAGTAGGCCTGAGCTGCCAAAAATACATCATTTTTGAACATATATGATAGTATTAAATACCAAATGGTCCTGTTTGTTCTTTCTTTGTGTTGTTCATAAACAAACTTAAATATATCAATTAATACAACACACTATTTTATAAACTTTTAAAAACATTTTTGCTCATGCCGGTAGAAAGTAGAAACTGATCGTTGATAATTAAGCTGAAATGACCTATGGATTAAATCAACTAATAGCAGGGTGTCTACCATCCAGGAAAATCAGGGAAAACTTAAATTAACCGGAAATTTGAAGTGGTTGAGAAAAAACAGGAACAAGTCGGAAATTTGGTAAATAAATAAAAATATCTAGGAATATGTTGTTTTACTCAAAATATGAAATATAATAATTATTAAATCAGTAAATTACAATATGATTCAGATTGTCTTTTGTTTGTAGCTGTGTAATATATTTTATAAAACTTATTATAATCCATAAACAAGATTAACAAAAACTGGGGGGATAAAGGGGGCGGAGCAGAAGGGTGTAGACATACTTTTGAGTCAGGAATTTCAGGAAATAATCAGGAGAAATCAAGGAAAAGGTTGGAAATTTCACTGGTCCAAGTTGAGTAAACACCATGAATAATAAAGTTTTAGACCTGCCTCGGGGGCCTGATGGTCTAACGCGCTACTTTCACATTAGACTAGACTTTTGATGATGAGGAAATTTGAAGTTCAAATCTTGATCGTGTGTACTTAGGTTGTTTTTTTTCCAAAATGGTTTTCCACTTTCCCTCCACAGAAATATGGGTACCTTTCCTATAAATATAACCTTGCTAGTCCCTAAAACCATTGGTGTAATTAGTACATAAATGTATAGCCCAAACGGGTGGTAAGATACGATACTAAATTAAAAAAAGGTGTAAATACTTTATTGTGCTCTTTCAGCTTAGCCTGAAACTTAGCTTCAATGGTAGATATTAATATATGCTAAGGACCATCATATTTGCAGTCCCGGCCTGCTAGTAGTCTGCCAGTCCACCCCAGTACATACCTAACACAATAATGTATTCCCATTGATAGCTGGCCAATGGATGTTTTGCTGAGCGTTGATAGTCACAAGACTAATTTAAGCATGTTCTAATTACCCTGGCATCACACCTGGATATATATTTCCTGTGTTTTGCTCTTAGCGCCTTGTAAATCAGTTTGTCCAAACATTGATTTTTACTAAATTAAAACTTTTCTTTATGATCTATTACAGTGGTAGTTGGCCTTGGAATTGGTTACGTTGGACATCTTCCTCTACAGCCATGTTGAGAGCTGTTGAGAAACAAATACTATCGTGTAAGTTAAAAAAAAAAATTAATGAATTTACATGTACTTTGTACTAGAGATGTGTAGCTCACAAGTGAATAGTTCCTTTCGAATGATTCTTCCAACTAAACTAATTGAACTACTTCACCTTTTTGAAGTGAGCTATGAAATTACATGATGATAAACAAATGTGATTCCTCTGCTGATCTTGTTCATAGACACAAAATAACAAATAGTGATGTGGTATAGAAAGAAAAATATCAATACTTAAACTTAACTGTCTAGTACTGGAATAAAATCATTGATACTATAATAATTGTATAAAAAAATTATCAACAACAATAGTTTTGTGTGTGTATATATATCAAAAGATTATATCTACTTTCATATATTAATACGTCAAGTCATGTGATATGCAGCTGTAAATTTTTATAGGTTATTATCAATATCTACCTCTAACATAACACTAATAAGCTAGTAAAAAGTTATTATTGTTGACCACAAAAATGAAAAATAAATGATTTAACGCCTCATTTCAGGGAACTAGATCATTTTGAACTCCTCCCACTATGTCTACTATTTACACTCTGTTCATCTTGAAATAAGTCATATCTTGACATATTTCTTTGTGGAGTTGGCTAAGACAGGGCCATAATATTTCAGCGTAAACAGAATGTATATCTGTGAGTGGAGTTAATGTTTTGAATTAGTTTCAAGCATTTATCACTAAGCTACCATTGAATTAATTAATAATATCTACTCGGATTCAAAACAGTCTCTCGAGTGGTCAAGAACACAAAGGCTGACATTAATGTATTTCCTTTAAATAGCTATTGGTAGTCTATTTATCTATCTTGTATTTGGCCTACTCTCTTGTATATGTGTTTTATGGTCAGGTGTGAAGATAGCATACAGAGGATGCTATATTGTATGTGTTTTATGGCCAGGTGTGAAGATAGCATACAGAGGATGCTATATTGTATGTGTTTTATGGCCAGGTGTGAAGATAGCATACAGAGGATGCTATATTGTATGTGTTTTATGGCCAGGTGTGAAGATAGCATACAGAGGATGCTATATTGTATGTGTTTTATGGCCAGGTGCGAAGATAGCATACAGAGGATGCTATATTGTATGTGTTTTATGGCCAGGTATGTAGATAGCATACAGAGGATGCTATATTGTATGTGTTTTATGGCCAGGTATGTAGATAGCATACCGATGATGCTATATTGTATGTGTGTTTTTTTGCCAGGTTTGAAGATAGAATACAGAGGATGCTATATTGTATGTGTGTTTTATGGCTAGGTTTGAAGATAGCATACCGAGGATGTTATGTTGACATTGGCTCTGTGGTGGGCTCATCAGATAAAGTTTGGACTATCTCTATGAACACAGAGTCTAAGAATACCCCAATACTCTTACTCCATGGGTTTGCTTCGGGTGTAGCTCTGTGGTGCTTGAACCTGGACTCTTTAGCTGCACAAAGACCGGTGTATGCCATAGACATCCTTGGTGAGTTTATATATTCTAAGTCACTGTGGTCCAGCTGGTGAGACAAATGCGGCCCATGCTCACCAAAAGTAAGATCCTGGAGGTAAATTAATGATAAACCTCCAATGACACACATGAAATAACGTATGATTTAAATTAAAATATTTAGTCTAAAAGGTAATCACATTTTACTATTTGATTAGTAAAAATATGTATAAATACATATTTATAATGCTAAGTTGTTTAGTGAAAGTGTGCATGCATATTTCTTAACACATTTTTGGGAGGTTAATAAACTTATTTTTGTTATTAAAATTTGAAAGATTCTACCAAACAAAAATATAATTTATATATAAGTATTGAAAACAATTGTTTATAAAGTATTGTTTATAGACCTATGTATTAACTTGATGTGATTACTAATTTATATTCAGGCCGTGGGCCGCGATGTAAACTGATAATCATATTTGGCCCTTGGTATGAAAAATATTGGGCCACCCTGTACTACATAAAGCAATAATATGCCATTTAATATAACCTTAGGAAACATTAAACACGGTCTCTTTGTAATTCTTCGCTTAACATCTGCAAGTAAAAAAATGCAATTAATATTTCATTTCCCATCTCATCATCTGTCTGGGCTATCCATACATTTACCTTAAGTTGGTAGGGGTTAGAAAGATATGATTTAACAGAAATATACCCACATGTGTGTGGGGTGAGAATGGAAAACAATTTAGAAGAAAAAAAACCTTTGCCAATAGCATTGTTGGTTTATGAATTTTAAAATGTATCATCCACAACCCTCGTCATTAGTAATTAGCTATAAACCTTTTGTGTCAGGGTTTGGTCGAAGTTCCAGACCTTCTTTCAGTTCCGATTCCTTGGAAGCTGAAAGTCAGTTGGTTCGTTCTGTGGAGGAGTGGAGAAGAGAAATGAAACTAGAAAAGTTCATCCTCTTGGGACACAGCATGGGGGGCTTTCTTGCTGCATCTTATGCCATTGAGCACCCAGACAGGTACCAACATTTCTATAATTTGAGTTTAAATTGTTTAGCTAATGGATTCTTGGATATTTTGCCATCTGCTGCCAGGTTTAGCCCTTAGTTGATTTGCTTACTACTAGCGTTGTGCCAAGTTTCAAGACTCCCGACTTGTTTGACTAATTTCAATATATTATTTGTCACTTATAACGAAAAGGAAACTATTTAATTATGTAAGTATGGTGAAAATGCATTAATTTTGTTTTTCAATCAGTAAGGGTATGGCCAGACTGAGCGAGTGAGTGCGCGAGCGACTAAAAATAAAATAGAACACAACTGAAACGTGCGACCAGGTACGCACGCTTGAAAGATAGGACTGGTTCTATTTTTCAAGTGTGCACGCTCGAGCCGGTACAGCCTAGGTTACAGGCGCTAGGCAATATTATTGTATGATGGTTCGTTGAGTGCTAGGAAAACTTCTCATTTTGACATTTTTATTATTATCAATAGGTTTAGTAGCACACTTGCCACTAACGGCCTGATTTAATTGGTAAGATCATAAACCATACCTATAAAAAATATATAGATATATATATATACAAGCCATACCTATACTTATACCGTAAACCACACATACATATATATATAGTTATGGTTTATGATTTTACCAATTAAATAAATATATATCCATATATATGTAAAACTGATATGTTAAAATACTTCGATATTATAATCAAACTAGGCCTCTACAAATAAGAATCCCATTAGCACGGATAGAGAATGGGAAAATCACAACAATAAATCGCTTGTCAAAACCACCCTCAGTTCACTGAGTCAAGATTTGAACCTTTACCTCCTCATCAACATCTATCAAGAGCTATCTGCCAATCAAGCGCTCCCTCGCTAGTTTGGCCACGCAGTCACTCGCACATACGCTTGTCCGTCTGGCCGAACCCTAAGATTCCAATTATATATTACGTTACACTTGTATTTTATTGTGACACTATTTGGACAACATTGGTGGCGTGTCGTGTTACAGTACATATCACTGAAAAAAGATTCATAGTAAGCATTATCACAATTCATTGTGAACGTTAATTGTAGCATGCTGCATCACATTATTTAAAACAAATGTACTAAATTCTCATTTTTTTTTATCACGGCCTCTTACTCCCTGTGTACGTTATACATATATATATATATATATATATATATGATACTTTAATATAGTAGGATTGAGGAAGGAAGCATTTTAAAGGTAATAATATACTCGCATCTAAATGAAAATAAAGTGGGGAACTATTAACGGATAACCACCCTCAGTAGACCTAATCAGGATTCAAACCCCAATCTGCCAGGCATCAGCAGGCCAGTCTAGAATAAGATAGCCTAAGATCATTCGGTCTCTCAACCGGCTATCTCACACATTACTGAGACCTTTGAACATTATCATAATATTGTAACTTTTTTGTTTGGATATGCATTTTTTTAATAAAGAAATAATTTGGTTTGCTTACATAAATAAATGTGAGGACTTAAACTACTTAAAGCCAAGTTTTCTTCATCAGTGTTTGAATGTGTTTCAAATTTGTACTAATATTTAAGTAATACATTTACATTCACCATAAGAAAGACAAGCTATGAATCATTTTAGACAAGCCTACGTCATAAATGTACAGCTGCTAATCTTTGTAAGGCCACAGATCATTAGTCCAATGGGTCAAATAATCACCTACTAATAAACTCCTTGTGTCATAGAACAAAAAAGAACTTTGATCCACATATCTATTTTGATTGTTTGAAATACAAAGCTTGTTCTGACAAAATGTTTATCATTTTTATTCACTTGAGTGTTGTTTTTATTGCCAGTCAAAGATAAGATAAATAATAGGAAGGCCATGATAATACTATAGCTAAATTGCTGAGTTTTTGAAGGTTGTTTATTTCTTGCTTATGTTGCTTTAAATTAAAATTATTCTATTATATGTCGCTTTAAATTATGTCTTTTTTGGAATGACAAAATTACGTTTTAACTTTTAAGGAATTAAAACTTTGGTCTGTTCATGATTAAAATAATGAATAAACTTATAAAATCTTATTTACCATTTACAAAACAAATTTTCATTTGATTAGCCACAAGTAGATCACTATGAGGAATTAAATTAAATTAACAAGATGTAAACTTTTTGATGTGGATGTACAAAGCAAACCATTGACAACAGCACATTGGATCAATCAACAGATATCTCCCAGGCCAGAAACAAACCCTTATTTTCCACTCAAGCCAGCAACCAACCCCAGTGTTCATTTTTGTCATACTTTACCTACTTTTTGACCTCCATAAGAAAGAAACTGGTTTGTAGATGTTGGAGTGTGTATCTTCTTTTTTGCTGGTAAGCTAGCAAAACAAAATTTCTCATCATAATGTGTCACGGTGCTTGAATAAATTCAAATTGTATGCCCAAACGCTTGTACAGTGTCTTTGATATTCAATGATTATATTATTATTATTATTAGCAACGCGTCTTACTACCCGTTCGGGTTATACGCACTTACGCTAATGTGTAATGGTAGGGTGATTGTGAGATGAAATGAAGGACCTACAGTTTAACGTGGAATCCGAACCACGGCGGAGGCCTGGCATTCCCCACATTCACAAAATGTCTTGTCAGAGATGAAGGAAGGGTTTGGTAATCAGATAAATCTGTGCCGGGACCGAGGATCGAACCCCGGCTGCCAGCACAGAAGTCTGACACCTTACCCCTAGATCACCAGGTCACCCAATGATTATAAAATTGTTTTTGTAAGTAGTGTAGTAATGAACTATTTCCAACTAGAATAGGCTAAATTAAAAGGCTTGTTAAATCTATATTTGTGTTACCCCATGGAAATACTGATGTTGAGCGAGGATTCTCACAAACATCAAACTATCTTACTGACAAGAGGACCTGTCTCTCTGAGGCATGCAGTCTACCAAAGATGGTCTTAAACATTACAACTATCAGTGCAACACAGTATCATTCACGAAGAATTTCATTATTAAAGGACGTGGGGTCCATAAGTTGTGCTTGGCTAGCCTCGAAGAAGAGAAGAGAATTGAGGCTGAACAGAAGAAACAAGAGAAAGAAGATAAAGATAAAATAAAAAACCTAAGTGAAGAGTTTCAAGCAAATAGGAACGTTTTGGAAACAAAATCGCAGGAAGCTAAAGAGGCAATGCAAAAAAGAGAACCTGTTAGAAAAGCAAGAATCAGAAGCTAAGAAGTAGTTTAGAAGAAAGTGACTCTGCTTTTGAGAAAATAAGAAACAATCAAAAACAAATTTAAAAGAGGAAGATAACAATGTTGGACTACTTTTTTGCAAGTCAATATGAATCAAAAAACCCCAAAACAACAAAGTTGTTTTGTTTTTTTTAAATTTTTGGCATATAACCCAAACAGGTAAAAAACATTATGTGTCACAGACTATTTTTTAAATATACAAATTTAGATTTATAATGAAATGATGAATTATAATAATTACTGTATTAAATAGAGAATAAATTAAAGGATGGGGAGGGGGGAAAGGATAAAATGAGGATTGCAAGAGGTTGATGATAGTTGAGCATTCCTCCTTTCTTTTTTCTTATAAAATATTTTTTCATATTTTTGTTACAGGCCGAGTAACATAAAAACACCCGCCTCGGTGGCGTATTTGACTAATGCGCTAGTCATGTTGAGCTCGACTGCTGAAGACGGGGAGATAGAGGTTCGAATTTCGGTCGGGTGAACTGGGGGTGGTTTTTCCTAAATGGTTTTCCACTCTCCCTCCACGCAAATGTGGGTTCACTTACCTCCGATTCAACCTTCCCAATTCCTAATCCATTAGCGTAATTAGTACTTAAAGCGTATAACCTGAACGGGTAGCAAGACGCGGCGCTAAATAACAACAATAATATAAAAATAGTGTTCTTAATTATTTATTTTATTTTGGGAGACCTGGTGGTCTAGGGGTAAGGTGTCAGACTTCTGTGCTGGCGGCCGGGGTTCAATCCTCGGCCCCGGCACAAATTTATCTGATTACCAAACCCTTCCTTCACCTCTGACAAGACATCTTGTGAATGTGAGGAATGCCAGGCCTCCACCGTGGTTCGGATTCCACGTTAAACTGTAGGTCCTCCATTTCATCTCATAATCACCCTACCATTACACATTAGCGTAAGTGCGTATAACCCGAACGGGTAGTAAGACGCGGTGCTAATAATAATAATAATAATAATAATAATATTTTATTTTGGCACTATGAGGTGAATATAGTCTTTTTAACAAGTCCTACTTTTTGACACCCAAATTATGCAATTAGGCCTGCAACCCTTATTTCTCTCTCAAGCCAGAAACCAAGCCTTATTCTCTACATTGAAAAATGACACATGGACACGGGAATCAAACCTGGGATCTTTGGCTTAGTACGTCAATGTTGTCACCACAGAACTATCCAGGAATTGTCTTGTGCTCATGGTCATTCTTCACTCTTATTTTAAGGTAGATTCTTTGATAGACATGTGAAAATCATAGGCTACAAATGTATGATCAATTAATATCACGAGCTGTCATATAACGCAGCCACCATTGACTCAGCAGTTGGATATGTGTTGCAAATTGTACAAGTTATAACTGTACAGGTCGAGAATTAAAAAGCATAAAGCCAACTACTGATGCAATGGTTTCTCTGTTATCTGACAGCTCATGATCTTAATTGAATTCCTTTGAATCCTTCACTGGGTTTTATAAGTCCAAAATTCAGAAGAAGAAAAAATCAATTTTTAAATCAAGATGTAAACCCAAAAAACTATGCTTAGCCTTAACTTTAATCTAAATTTGGCTAAACCAAAATAAAGTTTATTATTTAAGTTTTCAAACAAGCTCTAGCTGACATCTCTGCAAATTCAAATAATCTTTCTGCGGAATTTAGAAAATAACACCAAAATGGCACCTTTTGCCTGCCCTTGCTGTAAACAATATCTAAGAGAGGGCATTTTTTTTAATATAACAAAACTTGTTTAGGAGTCTAGAAGATTGGTGCATATCACCTAACAAATGTTATCAAAATAAAAAATGGTGGGGCACAAAATTTTATAAAAATGCTTTATTAAACATGGAATGACCCTAATCCACCAATAAGCAACCTGATATCTCTTAAAATAAATTCTAATTTTAAATTCAACAAAAACATATAGTTGAATCTCAAATATGATATTTTTGGGGTCTTCAAATTTTGGATCTTTAATGTCTTTCTTGATTTAAAGATTTAAAGAGCCCATGTTGAACAAACATGGCTAAATAAAATTTTAAATTGTTTGATTCTACAGAGTGGCACACTTGATCCTAGCAGATCCGTGGGGATTCCCTGAAAGACCAGCGGATGTTGCGCAGAAATACAATGTTCCTATCTGGGTAAGATGCGTAGCGTTTGTCGTTCAACCCTTCAATCCTTTGTGGCCAGTTAGAGCAGCTGGGCCATTTGGTAAGTTTTCAAACTATCAAGATTAGTCTAATAATTTGAAAGAGTGTCTGTAAATATAATAGCGCCCTCACTTCACACTGTGGGGATTTGTTCATTTGGTTTTCAATGACTGTGTAAACATATTGGATATTGTTTTATTTTAATTTGTTTCACTCTCTCTTACAACCACAATTATAATTTTATCAAACTGGTGTTTGTAGTCGTATGGTCTCACTGGTGCACCCCTCTAGGCTGCGAACAATTATGGGTATGTGTATAAGTGTGTGTGTGTATATATATATATATATATATATATATTTATATATTCACATCCAATGTCCTTTAGGTTATTCCTTTTATATATTCCTATCGAAGTGTTCTATCGTTCTTTACAAGTTTCTTTTTTTCTCCTATCCCCCTCACCTCTTTTAAGTAATTGAGTTGAGTATACCCCCCACCACCCCTGTTCTAATGATTTCTGATATAATGAAACCTATGTTGAGAAATTGGTGATAACAATCAACATTCTGGAAAACTAGAATTAGCCGGGAATTTGAAGTGGTTGGGGGAATAGGTCGGAAATTTGGTGAATCACAAAAAAAAACTGGGAAAATGTTATTTTACTCAAAATATGAAATATAATAATCAATAAATTACAATATGTTGCAATTATTTTTTTAAAGTTGTATAATGTGTTTTCTAATTCCTATTAGCCAATATTAATTCTAAATAAAAACATGTTTAGTATTTGGATTTTAAAACTTATTACTATTCATAAAACAATTCATAAAAAAATGTGGTGGGGAGGAAGGATGGAGGGAGAAGAAGGGTGTGACATACTAATGAGTTGGGAATCTCATTGGTCAAGTTGAATAAACACCATGAATCGATTTTCTTCAAGAGGCAGCCACTACCTCTCTGTCCAATGACAGCAATGTAAAGTGTGGACTGTGTTCTTATTTTCACTCTAAAAGCCATGTTGTGTAATGCTACTTTATATGTTTCTAACCACCCTTCCTGTACATTCTTCCAAATATAAGATACAAATTTAAATAATACTAAGTAGAACTATCATTATTATTATTATTATTATTATTATTATTATTAGCATCTCGTCTTACTACCTGTTTGGGTTATACACACTTACGCTAATGTGTAATGTTAAGGTGATTGTGAGATGAAATGGAGGACTTACAGCTTAATGTGGAATCTGAACCACGGTGAAGGCCTGGCATTCCACACATTCACAAGTTGTGATTAGATATAACTAAAAATGATTGAAGATGTGTTAAATACGTATCCCATATTTTGTTACCAGACCTAAGATTTGTTAAATACATAATCAAAAGTGCCCCTAACATTGATGGAGATGAAGCATCCGTAGAGTTAAAATGACCCCACTTCCCAAACTTTTTTGTTTCATTAATTTATTTAATTTAATGTTGAAACAATAACAAAATAAAGACACAAGCAAAGGCATTTAACTAGTACCCATTCTTATGTGTAAATACTTATTGCTTTTAAGGCTCTCCACATAAGCTCAGGGCTATTAACACCTGTGACTGCATTTAGATATTTCATAATACTTTATAAACCCACCTCGGTGGTGTTGTTGGCTAACACGCTTGTTTCATGTTGAGCTAGACTGCTGAGGACGGAAAGATCAAGATTCGAATCTCGGTTAGGTGAACTGGGGATGGTTTTTCCTAAAATGGTTTTCCACTCTTCCTTCACACAAATGGGGGCTCACTTCCTCTAAATTCAACTTTCCCAATTCCTAATCCATTAGTGTAATTAGTACTTAAGTGTATAGCCCGAACAGGTAGTAAGACATGCTAAATAAAAAAATTAAAAATATTTATATTACACCTGATTTTGCATCACATTATGACTACGTTAGTCTGACCTGACTGAATCAAATTGGAAAAACTAAAGGCAAAGCTGATTATGCAATGCATTTAGGTCTCTCAGTGGTCTTGAACAAAGCTTGAAGTTGATGATGAAATAAAATATCTTTAGAAGAATCATCTATGTTATTAAATTTGTAATGCTGTATACATGTCTAGCTGTTGAAAGTATTTTTTCTCCCTCTCGATTAGTTAAGCTGAAATTGGGTACAAAAATCTGAAAAAAAAAAATCAAATTTCTTTCTTCTTAAACATCAATCATTTTTCGTTCAGATACTACTAGATATTTATTGATATGAATGTTTGCATTAAAGGAGATCGATAATATAATATAAATAAATAAATAAAAATAAAAGGTATTTGGTTCACTCTGATTTTCTTGTACCATACCTGAGATTTAATTCTAGCTACAACTTTGATTGTATGCCCCTACATTTAAATTTATTGCTGCTCCAAAGCATACGCTAAAACAGGGGTGCCAAGCAGACGATAGTGAGCTATGGGTATCTCTAAGCTGAATTTTTGGTAGTTGCACAAAAAATGTCTTTTCCATTTCCCAAAATGACTTTTATTTTAAGAGTTTTTCCTCAAGTCCATGATGTGTGTTACTGACCACTTATCTCAACGGAAATATATCCAGTTCTGGTTTGTATCTCACATAGAGTGAATCTACCTAGCTGTGTGTCATGATTTTTTAGCAGAAGGTGGTGAGAAACAAATACAGAAGTAGACTCAAACATGAACATCTTGATAACTGGATTCAAATGGGAGTGACTAGTTGCTCAACAAACATTAAATAAATGAAACCCGCTTTGATTTATGCATGGTCTAAGGCACTATTTTCACGGTAGATTAGACTACTGATGATGGAGAGATTAATGTTCGAAACTCAACCAGGTGTACTGAGGGATTTTTACAAAATGGTTTTTCACTCTCCCTTTCTTTCCACACAAATGTGGATACACTTCCTCTAAATAAAACCTTCCGAATACCTATAATATTAAGCGTATAGCTCAAACGAGTAGTAAGATGTGATGCTTAGTTAAAATAGTTTTATATGGGTGGGATATCGAGGGGGGGGGGGGACATAAAAGAATTCAATTCTTCTTAGAAAGTTATACACTAAGTTATTTTAACTATATTTGACGCCAGGCCTCCACCGTGGTTCGGATTCCACGTTAAACTGTAGGTCCTCCATTTCATCTCCCAATCACCCTACCACTACACATTAGCGTAAGTGCGTATAACCCGAACGGGAAGTAAGACGCGGTGCTAATAATAATAATAATAAACTATATTTGACAATAATTTTTATAGTTCACCTTGGTATGAAAAGTGTGCTAAAATTTGTACATTATTTTTTATTACAATTACAAATCCAGGCCATAGTCTCAACCCGTCCCCTCCCCTTTTTTAATCAGGTGCAATTACAAAGCCCATGTACAGGTTGCATTAATAGCCAGTATATAACTCAGCAAATTTTTAACTTGGATAGCGTACAAAACAATTTGACATTTTGAAATTGGCTCCCTTACTCAATGTCTTTGGCATCTTTAGATCTAAGACATCAAACTCACAATAGATTGGATTCTCGGAAACATAGAGATGGGACTTGAATCCTGTCTGGTTTACTAAGATTGTTCTTCTTAAATAGTTTCCCACTCTTTCCTATACAAATATAGTTACATTTCCTCTAAAGTCTACCTATCCCTAGACCCGTACCAAAAATAGAATTATAGAATTAGTAAACATACAGGAGGCCTAAATAATCTTTGAATAACCTGATGGGAAGACATATTTTTTAGGTCAGTGGTTGATTGGTAAAATGCGACCTGATATCGTGAGGAAGTTCTCACCAGTTCTGGATGATGCTGCAGAAGTAATACCACAATATTTATACCAGTGCAATTCTCAAGTACCTTCGTAAGTTAACCTATTTTAAACAATTTAAAACAACCTGCATAATGTACTTTGTACATCCAAAAAATATTACATTTTAGAAATGAAAGTTTTTTTTATATCTTTATCTTTGATTTTAGAGTGAACATGTGAGGCTATGGCCGCTAGTTAAAAGTGCTGACATATGATTACATAATTTACTTGTGAAAACTAGCCAAATATTTAAGATAGAGTACCGGTATTGACATGTCATGCACACAAGGCTGTGTTTGTTCTATATAATTAGGAGTTATCATAGATTTATAACTCACAGGGTTTATTTATACTCATATGGAAATCAGGGAAAACCTGGAAAAGTGAGGAACTTTGTTTGACTCTTGTAGTGGTCAATAAAATTTTAAGTCACTTGTATTTTCAGAAATGTTTGTGTCAATTTGCGAACTATGAAAAAATATTACTCTCCTAAATATATAAGATTTATGAAAGTAGGAATATAACTGCCTTACTTATTTGTTTATATATACAAACCATGTTTTCTAAGAGTAACATTCTAAGTAAGTACCTATTTATTATAAAACTGGTAAGATAAAGATTAGAAAAACAATTTTTTGACTAGAAAATCTGGAAAAATTGAGGAGTTTAGGAAGTTGCAAAGTGTAACAATCCTTAACTCACGACTGCATTTATAAACAATATAATTTTTTTGAACTACAATTTTAGTTTAAACACACAAAGAAAGCCTACACAGTACATACTCACCATAAAAATGTAAGTCCAAAAGTCAACATCTAAAACACACAAGTCATTTTATGGGTACACAGGCCCCTTAAAAAATATTGTGATGTGTTTGTTGCAGTTTGAATATGAGCTTTAGGAGCTACATTTTCTTTATAAGTGTGTAGGCCTTGCCCTTATCTCCACCTTTTCCTTTAATATAAAACTTTAGCTGTTTTTTTTTAATTAAAGTTTTAAGTAATTGTCATCTAATGAATCTGTTGAACACACAAGGTGAACCCAAGACCTTTGACTTAGTGCACCAATGCTGTACCACAAATTTATCCAGAATTTAACCGGTGCTCAGGATCATTCTTTACTCATTGTTTTAAGGCACAATTTTAAAATGGACATTGTGTAATGATTGGCTACTTAGCTAACATGGAAACTCTAGACACCAATGACTTAGGTTCGGCTTCTCTGCCACCAAAGTGTACAATACTAGATTTTTATGCAAGCGAACATTAATTATTTGTTGCACACACAAGGTGTAAATCGAAGTTAGTATGAATATTAAGACATATTTCAATTAATTTAAAATAGGCGTGTAGCCTAATTTACATATGTGTGTGTTTAGTGGCGAAGCGGCATTCCATGCCATGATGTCTGGTTTTGGCTGGGCAAAGAACCCTATGCTGAAGCGAATGGACACCTTGAGGAAGACAATCCCTATAACACTTATGTATGGGACAAGGTCGTGGGTGGATAGTTCGGCCAGTGAGACTATCAAGGCACAGAGACCTGACTCTTATGTTAATGTACAGGTGAGAGGTTTTGATCAAATTTAATGTTTTGTTTAAATCTTTTGGACAAGTTAAAAATATTGTTCATATGTCTATATATCTGAAACAATAGGTTCTGTAGTAATTGATTAAATCTAACACTTTAGCTTGGTCGGTAGCATGGCTTGTCTACTGAACTAAGGGTTCTGGGCTCAATTTTCAGCATGGCCGAAAATCTTTCATTGGTGAAATGTAGGTTTACCCTTTAACAGTAATGAATTAAAGGCAGGGGACTGGATGTTGTGCCTGTTCTAGTCTTAAGTTAGTTTATAAAGTATATGAAATTACAACAGGCCTAGCAAGCTGGCCGTGGAAAATATATGAGTTGAATAAAAGAACTTACCCAGGCCACAGATTGAAAACAGTAATAGATATAAAAATTTGTATCCCACCAATTCAGGGGTTCCTAATGCCTTAACCCATTTGATCCCAACTTTTTTTTTTCTTTCAAATACCTATTTATTTGTTAGTGGCGACTCCTTTAGGTGCATCAAACATGTGAAAAATATTTTTTAATTTTTAAAAGTTGTCAAATTTCAAGTTTTAATAAAGGCCACTAAGAAATTTTTACTTAATGATTTTCAACTCTTTCTTCATGAAAAAGCACCCACATCGGTGGCGTAGTTGGCTAACGAGCTAGTCATGTTGAGCTTGACTGCTGAGGACGAGGAGATCGAGGTTCGAATCTCGGTCGGTTAATCTGGGAGTGGTTTTTCCTAAATGGTTTCTCACTCTCCATCCACATAAATGCGGGTTCACTTCCTCTAATTCAACCTACACAATTTCTAATCGATTAGCGTAATTAGTACTTAAAAGATTATAACACGAATGGTTAGTAGGGTGTGGTGCTAATATTATTATTTCGTGAAAAAGCGAGTATATTTTCTCTAAATTATAACCTCCTCACCTCTAATCTATTAATATAAAAATAAGATAGTTCATATGTGTAGACCGGAGTTCACTGTCCATTAATGTTGCAGAATTTGTTGAGACTGTTCAATTCGTGATATTCTTTTATAAGGTTATCATTATTTCACCTACATTCTTACTTTAGCAAACCCTACAAAAATATGTCAAGTAGTGTGAGGCTTATCTGACGGGTTGGTGAAAAAAATTATTTGAGTGTAAACAAGGACAATCGTGTGTTGAATTAACTGTTCTGTCACTTAGCCCACTCTTAACTGGATGATATCAAAGTTTGTCGAGCAGTTGGTCCTCTTGAGCTTGTCTAGCAGTCGGTCCAAGTCGTGTCGACCACTTGACCCACCCAGCCTTCCAAATATTTGTTTTCATTTTGTCTACCGGTTTGTTGTCTATCACATGGTCCATGTCATTTCTTCGTGTCTAGCAGTTTGCTGTCTACCACTTTGTCCTCTCGTGTCGACCACTTTGTTGTCTATCACTTTGCCTGCTCCTGTGTTGGTTAACCTGTTAAAAATCAATGTTAATCTTATTTGTTGTGTACATATTTTAATCATATTATTTTTTATTTTAAAGTCCCGGCATCAACTTTTATAAGGATTAAAAGTTTAATTGAAGTAAATTTCTCAATAAAATAAGTTCTAACGAGAGCCCGTACAATGCGCATGTGCAACTGCACATAAAAGAATATAGATGCAACAGAATATGTGATAATGCACGATTACGCTATGGAATAATAAACAAAATATTAGCTTATTAAAACTTCAATTCTATTAACTTTTTATAAAGACAGTGTAGAAACACTCTACAACAATGTAAAGTGATAGTTAAGGAAGCCAACCTGAAAGGATAGTTACGTTAGGCCTAGATATAAACAAACACACTTCTCTATTTATTCTTACACTTTTACACTTCCACTTCTTAGAACTTCTACAGTTGCACATTGTTTTGAATTTTCGGAAATATTTATTTTTCATATTTATTGAATATGATCCTTAAGTTCGGCATTTTGTTGGGTTTAATGAAAATAAATACTGTCAACAGTCAGTCAAACTGTTTATTTATGCATACCAGCCTATGTATTGTATATCGATTGTTTGTTTAGAATCGATTCAGGTAATCTGATCCCTTAGTAAGCGCTCTCGAGTTTTAAGAATCAAATAACAACTTTCTAATTCATTATTTGTTTTTAATTTGATTTTAACTAATAGTTTATTATTTTTTAAATGTGTTATTGAAGTAATTGTAAAATTATTCAAACATAGTCATGCTTTATAAAATGGGAATGAACATATTGGAGTCAAAAATATGTTCGTCTTTTAAATATAATGTATTCTCAGGAATCAATATGTCGCAAGAATCAAATATATTTCTTGTTTTCTATGTTAAGATAGATAATGGATATATAAGAAAATAATAATAAAACATACTTAGGCATTATTGAGTTTACTCTTTCCAATGTATGTTAATTGTTAAGCATGTTTTAATCTTTATTAAAAATATCCGTTTGTATTTTCACTTTTGCTATCTTATTAAAATAAATTATAATCCTTCAATATGATTAGAATTGATCAAAGGATAACTAGGCCTAATCTGTTTCACATGTTTCTTTAGAAACTTAATTCATTTTAACAACACTTTTTAAGATAATTTAAAGACACTCAAATTCTGATTGATTTGATTTCCAAACAATAATATGAGTTTGGATTTTAACCTCTATTTTGCAAGGGGTGGTTGGGGTTGATTAAAATTGAAAGCATGATTGGATTAAATCTTAATTTACAGTTTAGGCCTATATTGTATAATGTAGGTCTATTTGTAAGTCATTAAAATTTCTAACAAATTGCTAGGATTCAGATTCGATATTCGAAAATAAAATGTAGATTCGAATTCGAGAAATAGTGGATTTGACTCATCTCTACATGAGAGTGTAACAGATGAACAGGAAGACATAGCAGAGGAGGAGGAAATGATTCCCACATGGAAAGAGGTGGAGAATGCATTGAAGAGGGTGAAACAAAGAAGTCACCAACTGTGGATGAACTTATTGTGGAAATGATAAAGAGATGCAGGAATACATTGGTTATACTGGCTACTGAGAATGATATGAAAGGAGAACACGGTATTGGAAGAAGGGAATTATAGCACCAATTTTCAAGAACTACAAGATAAGGTTTACGAACTAAAGGAGAATAACACTGTATAAAAATATCTGAGATGATACTGGAAAACAGAATAAGAAAGAAAATTTGTAATAGTAATGGAAATGGTCATAAATAAAGTGGTAAGGAAACTTTGGGAGGAAAGAATGAAAACTTTGCTATTTGCTGACGACGACTTGATGGGATGGGAAGAAGGAAAATAAGTACAGGAACAGATCTAGGAATGTAATGAGGAAGTGAAAGCGCGTGGAATGAAACAAAACATGGCAAAGTGTAAAGTGATGGTAAAGCCAAGGAAGAGGATAAGGCCTAGTAAAGCTGCAAAGTGTGATGGAATAGAGCTGAGAAAGCTACATAGTGTAAAATATCTGGAAGGGTGGGGGTCAACTAAGAAAGCAGCCGGAGGAGTTGTGCCATAGGTGTGTGTAAGAGACCTACTATGGAGAAAAGTGCTGTAGAGGGCATAATTGGTACCTATAGTCACACATGCAGCAGATACATTTATATTGAATAAAAGAGAGACAAGGAAAGCTTAGGCCATGGGAAAGAAGTTTCATTTTTTTATTACTTGCAGAAACAGGATTAGGAATGTAGATGTCTGGGCGAGTGTGTGTTTAAGGAATTTATGAGATAGTAGAGGAAGCAAGACTAAGATGGTATGATCATGTAATGAGGATAGAAAGGTAAAACTTAACAATGAGCATGATGGATATGAAGTACTTAGGAAAATGACCGCAAAAGATGGGAGGAGCAGATAACAAAATGTGCAGGTGAGAGGTGAAGAATGACGGAAGAGTAAAGGAAGATGCTCAAATTTTACTAAAATGACACATGCTGGAAACAATGGTTAATGATGATGAGATTTTAACCCATTTGATCCCAACTTTTTTTTTCTTTCAAATACTTATTTACTTGTTAGTGGCTACTACTTTAGGTGCATCAAACTTGTGAAGAATATTTTTAAATTTTTAAATTGTTAATTTATAGTGATTATCTAACGTTCCATTAATGGAACAGTGGGGTTGTAAGGGTGCATCAATAACGTAAACAGAATTATTTCAAATTCCAATATGTATTTTATTTTTCAGTGCTTAATTTAATATAAAATGACAAATAAAATGTACAATCAAACGATAACCTATAATATTGTGATAAAACTATTATTTTATCCTAAAGGAACTATAATTGTCTTTAAAACTAATTAATTAATTACTAACGTTCCATTAATGGAACAGTGGGGTTGTAAGGGTGCATCAATAACGTAAACAGAATTATTTCAAATTCCAATATGTATTATAATTTTTCAGTGCTTAATTTAATATAAAATGACA
This sequence comes from Timema shepardi, assembly GCA_902151425.1. Lineage (NCBI taxonomy): Eukaryota > Metazoa > Arthropoda > Insecta > Phasmatodea > Timematidae > Timema > Timema shepardi. The sequence goes on from CABFVX010003397.1 coordinate 33,106, forward strand.
AATAAAATGTACAATCAAAAGATAATTTATAATATTGTGATAAAACTATTATTTTATCCTAAAAGAACTATAATTGTTCATTTATTTCACCATCTTTAAAACTAATTAATTAATTAAGTGAAATTGGGTAAAACAATTGGCATGTAGAGGAATGTTACATTTGCAACATTTCTTGGTAGTATTTTTTTTAGCACTGGCCACATCTTCCTTGTTTTCNTTTTTTTTGCACTGGCCACATCTTCCTTGTTTTCCTAAAGGTGAAATTAAGTGCTCAAGTTTGTCATACCTAACATCATCCAAAACCCTCTTGTCAATGGATTTTGGGTTACGCAATTGCCTTCCTATTATCTTTCTGGCTGAATACTTCTGAAAATAGCAATTAGTAACTTGCCTAGTAAACCCAAGAAAATCCATTGGTTGCTCCTTGTAGTGTGGCATTTGTATATATATCAACCAGGCGTTGTTAATCGACACGCAAAGAGCTGATAGTACCACTTTTTCATACGGAAATGTATCCTTAGCTTACTAATATTTTCATCCAATCTATCAACCCTCCCCATGAAAAAGTTATAGCTGATAATAACCGATGGTGCAACAACCTCAATATACCTATTGTCACTTCGGCTGTAACGCTTTGATTTCCTTGTAGGATGTACTCCATTTCTGATTGATGCTATTGTCATGATAATGGATTAGGGTTGTACCTGAATTAGTGTCTGTCAATTGATCAAACGAACCTCTTGGCATTTTTTTAAGGACTGTTGATTCTTTCAGGGGAGCATTTTCTACCCAGTTTGACCTCACTGTTACAGTTCAGCCTCTTTTTCAACTCGTCCAAAAGAGAAACACAAATAAAATGAACAAAATGTTCATATTGCCATTTGGTCCCACTGTTCCAAAATCGGAACACACATATTTAACACACATTTTTGAGGTTATGAAAAGTTGTAATTGAATAATTTCAATTGTAATACAATTTTACATTATCCTTATTATATAGTATTGTGATTTAACAAACAACTAGATAATTGAATTTAAAAGTATTTAATCACCCTTTCTTGGAAGCCATACTAGTAGGAAAACTAGATTTTCGAAACAATATGCCAGCTTTGTATTCAAACCAAGTTTGAAACAGCTGGTTAGATGATGAACAGTGTTGCCTTCTGACAATAATCAGTGTGTCCAAAGTTGAAAATTAAAATCGCTTTACATAAAAAAAAATATTTCCCTGATGTTCCAATAATGGAACTGTGGGGTCAAATGGGAAAAGTACATTAATTTAAGTCATAGTTATGCAGTTGCAGTTCTTTCGCCTACAAATCGCAACACCACCTATCAAGCCCCCACTTAAAACATAATAGATGACGTTTGTAGCTAGCTGATGCACAACTTATAGAGTCATTGCCATTTTGTTTGCTACTTCCTTGAGTAAAAGTAATTTTCTCAAAGCTTTCTTTTCAAAATCATAACCTGTTTAGTTTTAAGTAAGCTCTTAAAGGATCATTCATGCCAAATAATACAGCTTATTTATTCACCATTTGATTTATGCAATTTTTCAACTTACACAAACACCTTCAGAATGAGTTAGCTGCCTAAGTCGAGGACTAACTGGTTGAAAATAATCAGAATTGTTTACCTGATTGACTAAATATTTGATCCTATTTAAGGTAATAAATGGAGCGGGTCACCATGTGTATGCTGACAAGAGCGAGACATTCAATCGTTATGTGCTTGACGCTTGTGAGTATACTGACAAGGAAGAGGTTGTGTCTTTAGCACCTCCTCAGGACATCGTTATTGAAACACAGGATCCCAATGGTAAGAGCAATAGCATCATAGAAGACATACCTGCATCTCCCGACCAATGTCACAGATTGAGTTGAAGATAACTATCAAGTCACAAGAAGGAAGATAGCAAAATTTCCTATTAATTGATAGATAGTGATATTTATTCTCATCAATATCAGTTTTTTTTTGAAAATTGTAACAATACTTATTGGTACTGCAGGTTTAAATACTGCAAAGAATTAGTTTTGGGTTTTTTTTACAGAAAACTTATCTCAGAATGTTTATGGTTTATAATTTATAAATAATTTTTATACTTGCCAAATTTTTTGTTGTTGAGTTTTTTTCTAAAGTTTAATTTTAAATTTTTTAGAACGTTAATCACATTCTACAGGTGTCTGTGATGTGGTTTATTACACACCTTTTCAAATGAATAAACCAAATATTTAATTCAAAATATTTACAACTTAAAATGTATTTTAATATGTATGTATATACAAAAACATATTATTAGAGAAATGCAAGAGTGCCTATGTAAATATATATATATTTTTAGAACACATTGGTAATGTATGTCTGTTTTTACACATCACTATTATTATTTTATTTTTTATTGTTTGATTTAATGTTCCTCTTTAAAATGCAATTGTCAATACATCTAAAGTTGTACTGTATATCCACATCTTATTTGAAGCTAACTATGGATTTCTCATCAGTAATTAAGGACTGCTAAAATATAATTGCAAGCCCTCATTTGACACTTAATTTGAATTTGATATTATAACAAAGTGATATATTTAAACCAGAGTTAGTTGAACTAAAGTTTTTCTTTTAACACATTTTAAAACAGGGTTTAGCTCATATTTATATTATTTCTAGATTGTATTGGGTTTTTATTGTATTTTTGTGGATTTAATCAGTTTGATGAATCTCACTCAAAGAGTTTAGAAGGGCAAAATTTGGTATGATAGAAAACATGGAAGATTTGTACATTTTAAAATTATAATCATAAAATCTGTAGTATTATCTCAAAGTTGTTTAGTTTAATCTTATCTGGTTTTCAAAGTCAACCATGAAGGAGAAGGGAGTGCTTTTCACACTATCATTGTTCAAATTAATCTACCACATCTGCATTAACTTTGGAAATAAAATCTGTATAAACACCAAAAAAAGTTCTCTTTAATACTAGGTTTATAAATCACATTATGAGCATTGAAAGGATAGTCTAAGGGAAATGCACTATAGTACAGTAAATACATTCAGCCATATCTAAAATACACAATATCCTAGTAATTTTTGAGGCACATTGGGCCCCTTACACAAGACAGTTTGAGATTCATTACTATAAACAGTCCTGTTAAATTATTTGATTAAGAACCCGAGAGTTTCATTGCCAATATTTCCTGGTAATATGTTTATGTTGCTAACATTGACAATGTCTTGACTCTAATAATGAAGCGTTTGCAAGTCAAGTCCCTTGAACCTGTGTCTACCTGCACACATCTGGTAGAATGTGCCAAATATATCAAAAACCTCCTGTAAGGAATTGATATTGCTCATCAAAGAATCTCTCTGGTCAGCCATCAAGAATCATCTTTGGGCGATGACCTCCATATTGGGACATTAGGCAAGAACCTTTTTCAGCTCAATCTCTCCTTAGCAAAGTAATACACCACATACTTGGGCATCGGCAGCTCTGAACCGCCCGTTACTGGTCCTCTTATTTTTTTAGGGCAAAGTAAAAGTATTTGCAGTGAAAATATCTCATTAAAACATCTAATTATAAACAAAACGTTAGAAATTATTGCTCAAACTGAAACTAAATTTTAGAGGTAGATTTTGTAACATTACAATTGTAATATTACATTAGTCTTATTTGTATATTATATTTTTTTTGCTCTTCCTAATTCAAGTTTTATTATTAATGCTAGTGCCGAATTTGTGACATAACTTTTATTTATAAGGAATAAATAAATAAACGTAGAGTGGGATATGTAATGAAATATTTAATAGTAAGGGGCATTAGTGGTTGTTTTTAAATTTGCACTTAACATTTTTGAATGGTTTTAAGAAATTCAAATGCCTTATGTTCGAAAAATATTTTGCTTTACTATTAACAGTTCATAATTATTATAGAGCAAACTTTGTCCTGGACATTCCACAATACTGCCATTGTTGTACAAATAACTTTCATGTGATTTTGAAATTTTATGGTCAAACTATTAAAAATGTTAGTTCACTAAAAATAATTTTTAAATAATATAATCAAATTAGTCAAATATATTTAGTGCAGACTTATTATTTTGCTTTCCCTTCATCTATTCTCTGAAATATTTGTTTATTTTTCTAGTAGTTTTGATTTTAGCGGTGCTTTTTTATTTGGTTTTTCTTTAGTTATATAAATGTTATTTATCAGTATTTTAGTATTACATATTAATCACTTAATTGAGGAAAACCTCTTTTCACTTTTGAGGTTTATACTCTTATATATTAAAGAAGGTAAATTGTTTTTATTATGTGTGTTCCTATAGTTCTTTATGCCTTCTTTTATATAATAAATGATTAAATATTTTATAAAGTTGAGATAAATGTTTTTGTTTTCTGAATATATATTAAGTATTTTTAATTAATGTAATGTTGTGCTAGAGTTTTACAATTTTATTTTAAAAGTCTTAACTTTGTTTATATTTATTGAAATTTAAATGCGTTGGATTATATTCTTGTTTGTTATTTAGCTGTCTATCTAGATTTTAATCAAAACTAGACCCTAAATTTATTGTCTAGATAAAACACTAATAAATACAAAAACATGTTTCTAAAGACGAGCTTTCCTTGCCAAAGGCACCTTATTCAGATTCAAAGAGTAAACCTTTGTTCTTAGTTGGACTATGAGGCTGACGTCGATAACTATTTTATTTTATTTATTAAAATGGTACTATATTTATAAATAAAGCTTAACTTGTTGATACTCAACCAAGAACAACAGCTTACTCTCTGAACCTGATGAAGGTGCCCATGATACTTAAAACTCTTATTTAAAAATTTGTTTTTTGGTAAATATATACCATGATTTAGCTTAGTGCTCTATTACAAGAATAAAACTAAATAATTGGGGCATATTCAAATCATTATTATGATAATCTATCAGAAAATTAAAATGCATTTAGGCTATTTTCAAAAGCCTCATATCTTACTTCTTGTCAGGGTTATTCACGTATTTACAATTTTGGGGTAGGGGTGAGGAAGTTATGTTTTAGTTGAGGTGTTCCCTCATTTTCCTGAGTGGAGAGTAAAAAAAAAATAGGGGAAAAAATATGATGGTGCACACTGTCATTATTCAATCATCATTATGACCAGTAAACCAAACAAGAAGATACTAACAAACACCCTTGTCTGTGTGATTGCTAGTGTGAGAAACATTGATAAATAGCCTACTAATAAAATGGTCCTTAAGAAGGGGATGGCTTCATTAGAACAACAAAAATAATTTTATACAATGCCGCTTAAGAATAATATATGTTGAATAGCTTCCGCCAATCAAACATCTAAACAATAATAATAGAACATTAGGCAGGTCTATTAAAGTAGATAAAGTTTTTGTTTTATATAGTGTATTAAACACATATTTTATCTGATTCAATGCAAAAGAGAGCAGAATCTTTAATTAAAAATAAATGTTGACAAAATCTGTTAGCTATTTAGTAAATAATTGTTAATACATTTTGCCTCTAAACCTTTTTTCAAATATGAATTGCATATTGACAGATTTTACAAAAAAAAATGTAAAACTCTCACAATAGGAGTGAAGTCATAAGGAATTTTGTGGTAAGCCGAGTCACGATGTTCTACAATGTTCATTAGTTTGACAAACATTAATTAGTATTAAAATCAGGGCTGGGCCCATCATCTGTTTTGCCATTTATTCTACTTTAAATATTATGTTTAAAGGAAAACTTTAAAAATAATTCTCATCATCATTGATCCTACTACATTATAAATACATTTAGTCCTGGTTAAATTGATTCCACTTTTCTCATAGTTAGGTTTGTGAGAGTTTTATTAGGAAATTTTATTTTTAAAGCTGTGTATAGAATATTGTGGTAAATACATTAACTTTAAAATAAAAACAAAACAACAATTGTTTATTATATTTGTTATGATTTAAATAAGCATAAATAAATTTAAATAATTTAAGAAGTATTGACATATGAATAAATTTAAATATTGAAATAAAGATAAGTTCTGAATCCATGATGTACTTGTAACACCACTGATAGTTCTTAAGTTTTAGCTTCCCTTGAATCTTGTACACTTTTAGTTTCTCTTTAATCTTTAGCAGTTTTAACTTTCCTTGACTTTACCCCAGCTCTGTCTTTCCTTGAATCTTGCCCAGTTTTAACTATCCTTGAATATTCCCCGATTTTTGCTTCCTGGCATTTCAAGCTGATCATCTTACCGATTGTATTAATATCGGCTCATGAGTCAGTTGATAATTGCCATCGGCCCAGACCTAATTAAAATATATCAATTAGTTTTATAAATTGTTTTTTTCAAAGTTAGTAAAATATTGTGCCAAATTTAATTTTTCCAATAATAAAATAATATAATTTGTCACTTTATTTTACTTAAATTAAGCACTGGCTTGCTGGTCAAGACTATGTGGCATGAATTGGAAGGTATTTGAACTAATTACTTGTCTAAGTATTCATAATAGTGTACTGATACTGTGCCTTGAATAAATAATCAATTTTAAAAAAAACTATTCCTTTATTTATCCATCCATCTATGTACATGTACCCCCCTCTTCGATAAGAATTGCTTTCTGGCACTTTGCTCACATGGCATTTTTAAATTGTGACAACCCTATTTGGCAACTACCTTTCTGATGAAACAGATTAGTAATAAAAGACGTTTCACTTCCTGCATTTGTATACAGGCTGTATGTGCCGCAGCTCTGTCCTACTCTGGTATTTGGTGAATTATAAATGGGGCAGATGGAATTTTTAGAACAAGCTATAGATGTATATAGGCTGATGAGCTAAAATTGTTTGATTAATACATTTAAATTATTGTACACTAATATACATTCATAGAAACCTGTGAGTAAGCTTATCGCAACCAAAACCCCCTATCTGATTTTATTTCAGGCTCTTTCACACTCTTTTGACAAAGATAGAGGAACTCGTATTCTTAAAATGTTAGGTTATGGTTTTATTTAAGGCCATTGTACATTAGTCTCTTTATTCTTCCCAGACTATTTAAAATTGGATCATCTTGAAAAATCTCAGTTTGCTCTCAATTATATCCATAAGCCATTTCTCTTGGAAGTTGGTTTTCCCTGGAGTGTGGACAAAATGAGTCCCTTCAAATACATATGTCACCTGCGGTAAGAAATAAGATGCTCACACACACTGGTTAGTCGGTACTAATACAAGATAGAGACCATGTCACAAATTATGAATTAATTGATCTTTGCTAAGTGTTTTACCATCCCACATCAAGTTTTTTTTATCTAACCTCTTGTCCTGTCCCCTTAAATTAAGCTGTTAAAATTTCTATTAAATGCCACAAAACGTCAACCTTTCACGCGAGAACCATAATAGTCCCCACCACACACACAGAGAACCAGGGAAATGTAGGTTGTTTTTTTGTGTGGAAAACTCTAGGAATTTTACCAGAATTTTTGTAAATTTAGGATATTGAATTAAACTGTTTAAATAGCCTTTTGCTATTGAAGAAAATGCTAACTGAAGATCTAATAACCTGCTCTAGTAGTAGCATTGTTTACTGCGCTAGTCTTTCAGTAGACTAGATTGTCGATGATGGGAGATATCAAAGGTTCGAATCTTGGCCGAGTTTACTGAGTTTTTTTTCTTTCGAAATGGATCTACACTCTCCCTACTTCCTACACGCAAATGTTGGCACACTTTCTTTAAATATAATCTTAATACCTAAAAGCATTAGCGTAAATATTATGTAAGTGTAAAACCCGAACAGGTGGAAAGACGTGCTAAAAAGAAGCTAAGAACACTTATTCAAACACATGCTGTCTTACACCTCCCCCATTTTTTTCATCCTGATACATTGGGCTATGTAACAACATCTATGTCAAATAATTCTATTCTTAACACCAATGGCATGACTTGCAATAGTAATAATAATAATATTTAGCACCGCGTCAACCCACCCCCGGTTCACCCGACCGAGATTTGAACCTCGATCTCCCCGTCCTCAGCAGTCAAGCTCAACACGACAAGCGCGTTAGCCAACTACGCCACACTACTTCCTACACGCAAATGTTGGCACACTTTCTTTAAATATAATCTTAATACCTAAAAGCATTAGCGTAAATATTATGTAAGTGTAAAACCCGAACAGGTGGAAAGACGTGCTAAAAAGAAGCTAAGAACACTTATTCAAACACATGCTGTCTTACACCTCCCCCATTTTTTTCATCCTGATACATTGGGCTATGTAACAACATCTATGTCAAATAATTCTATTCTTAACACCAATGGCATGACTTGCAATAGTAATAATAATAATATTTAGCACCGCGTCAACCCACCCCCGGTTCACCCGACCGAGATTTGAACCTCGATCTCCCCGTCCTCAGCAGTCAAGCTCAACACGACAAGCGCGTTAGCCAACTACGCCACTGAGGCGGGTTTGCAGTGGTAATTTTTATAAAAAATGTAATATAAAATTTTAATATAACTTTTTAAAGTGTTTAGAAATATGGAATTTCCTTTTGGAAAACAGGGTATTAATAAAACTGTGTTGACCTTGGTGGTCTTGGTGTCCTGAGGTGAGAACTTTACCCCATGTGTGTAGGTTCAAACCCAGCCAGGATCAACAAATTTTTCTTGAGCGATAAATGTCCGTAGCACAACCTCCTTCAGAGGTTGGTCTTATAGCAACCAATTATATATTTAAAAAATTAAATTAAAAACACTGTAAAATGTATACATAAACTGACAAGAGGAAATATTCTATCAAACTTTAAATTCTTATTGTTTGCAAATATTTATTTGTAAGATATAATCATTAATTATAAAAGTTTTTTAAAATTCCCATCTTTTAAGCTTATGAATGCATTTTGCTTTGTTTTTGATTAAATTTTTTAACCTTTACATTTTACCTTGGTCATTTCATACACTGTTATTGATATACTTTTAAATAGACTGCATAATCTTATGCAAAGACATTAAAATAATTTTTAATGATTTAAACTGACTTGTGAATGTTGAAATAAATTAGTCAATACTCTGAGTAGAGTCCAGAAGTGCAAGATGGTCTTGAACTGAACATAACAGGCTATCCATAACATAGATTTACCCGTTTAAACACTGGTGAATCAACACAATTGTCTCTCATGTGATAGTTCTTTATCAACTGTAGGTGTTCCTGTGGCTCGTGACTTAAAGTAACAAGCCACAAAAATTTTGTGTTGTGCTCAATTTTGTTGATTATTATTTTCATGCAAAGAGCCTTACTGACGGTTATAAAAATTACTAGATCTACTTTCACGTATTCATATATTATGACATGTTGGATTAAATGGCTAAGCTATTATATTTGATAGTTACAGTAGTCACATCTAAATACATTATTTTAAATTGAAAAATGACACCTGGACACAAGAATCTCCCTGTGTCCAAGGTTATTTTTCACTCATATTTTAAGGCAGAGTGTGATGGATGTGCGGAAACCGCTGGCTACAAATATGTGATTGATTAAGATCATGAACTATCAGATAACGCAGCCACCATAATGACATGTTATATGAAGCTCTATCTATAAAATAAAAATATAAAACAGTAAAATGTCATATATTCTGGCCTTCATATGAAAATTTAACCAATTAATCGTCAAGTTTTAACAAACTTATTAATTTCTGTCTTGTAAAACATTATTCTTTCTCTAACATTTTCTTTACAATACACAACAATGATATGACTCACCTCCACAGGGTATGACACTGGTTTTATTTTTGAGACTTCAATTGTAAAGGAAACACTTGCTATAACTTGAGGAATGGGATATGTGTATGTTGGTATACTCCATTTAACCTAAAAATTGATACTTTACATTCTTTAATACAGCATAAATCCATACCAATTAAAATAAATGACTTGTTCACTTCTTGATCAAGTAATGCTTCACTAAAAACATATTAGTTTCTAAAAAAGATAGAAAATTACAATATTATTCACAAAAATTATTAATACAGTGTCAAGCAGGAGGATGCAAGGTCCACTTTTTCAATTCAACATGAACTCAAATCGAATATATGAAATATTCTCAAAGCCGAACCAAAGTTCGAATATTTTTTGGTATTTTTTTATGCTATAAACAATATTCTATTGTGGTTATTTATATAGCTTTATGCACTCGACTTAATCGGAAAAAAATTTTATGGCACATTTATCGCTTTTAATATTTTGTTTCAATCTAAATAAAGTTATCACAATTTACAATTCATTTATTTCAAATTTGTTAATATCAATATTGATTATAATGCTCAGCATGACAATAAATGACCATAAATATAGTATTATTTAGCTATCAATATTTTTATTGGTGAACTTTAGTAATTGTAGAAGCAGATATTTTTTTAAAAAGCATAGTTGAAACAGATATTTGTCTTGAAGCCAAATTAAAGTTTTAAAGCTTCGTATACTGCTACTGTTAAGACTAAATCATAGTTTAGATTAGGAGGGATAGCTGCCAGCACACCTACCTAAGTGCTGCTGGAGTTTCGTTGACTATAATTTGAATTTATTGAATCACTGTTTACCATCAGAAAGTTTGAGGTGTTATATGGAAGAAACAAAGAGATTCACAAACTTTTCAATAGTATGAATAAAATAAATCATCTTTATTACAAATAAAACCTGAAGATGGTGTAACATCACCGAAACATGTCATTGTCATAGAAGACTTAAACTTATATAAAATAAGGAGAAGGGAATAAAAAATAATAGACCGTAACCAAGAAGACATAACCTTATCATTAAATAGATTTTACCAATATTGCCATTTCCATCTAATAGAAATTTGTATTCAATGATGGATGACATTTTAAGTTAGGTTGAGATAGTTTTTAATAATAGATGTATTAGTTAATGAAACCAAAATATCTCTGATGCCATTTTAACATATTATTACTTTGGAAGGCTCTCAACTGTAATCGATATATGTTATTTTACATTATATAAGCTCATTAGTGATCTTGGATAAGTTAAAAGATGTATGTTGTGGGTGTGGAGTTAAATGATCAAAATAGTCTTTCAAACATTTAGGCTATAGTATATAGGCCTATTTGGATGAACATTCATAAGAAATGCTTTCCAGGCAAAGTTGCACAACATGGTCAAGAGAAATTCTGTGACCTCTGAATATGTCTAGTTTTTAATATATTATGCTAGTAAGTTTACTATCTTTATATTGTTATGAATTGATTCATAGCATTCTCTTTGTGTATTAATAATAAAAAATAAAACATCTTAATGTTATATACAAAGTAAAATATCTTCCAACACTCCCAAATTGCACAAACTCTACAGGCTGATAGTCTTATCTTCTACAAGAATTCCTTTTTACTCTTAGCAAACACATTCAACTTTATGTTGAAGCATTTACATTAATGACTCATTTTGTTAAGATCACTACCTAATATAAATAAGTGTACCTAGGAAAAGTCATTTCAAACCCCTCCAATTAATTTAGTGATATTGCAACACAAATTTTTACCTAATGAAATTAATGAAATAGTTTTTAGTAGACCTAGATTATTAATTCCCAAGTAGGCTTATATTTCAAAACTGTATTATATTTAGAGAACATTTATGTGGTCGTACCACCCAAACTTGACCTCATAAAAATAGTAGTCACTGCAGGGGTCATTGTCTTTAGAGATAAAATCCATGCAATATAGCCATTCCGGCTTTCTTAACCAATTCGCTATGAATTCATTGATCTTCTCAAGTCCTAGGTTAGTTGTAAATTCATCAATAACTGGCCATTCAATGTTTTGAAAAATTTCTGTGTCATATTTTGAAAGCTTATTGATAATTACTCTATCAGTTGATTCCTTTATATATTTGATTGCTTTTGCTATAGTTTCATCTACTACCAATTTAGAATGATTTTCTATGGTCAGAAATGTTTTATATGGATGGACTTTGTCCTCCATTGTTAATATGGTAACTTAAATGATAACATTTACAACAATACATTTTAAAAAACCAAGGCCCTATAATGACACACAATTTAATACTATTAGAGCAGTTGTATACAGACATTTGGGAGGTGATGGATGAATGGATGATTATATTCGAGGAGTCTAGTTGCAGAACTGTCTTAATCCATCATCAGTGATGAGAAAAAGACAAAAATCTCCCGACTTGGCTTAAAATCGGCTGGGGTTGAACAGATTTTGCAGATATAATTAATGTAAAACCTGGTATCAATATGTAAGAAAATATTAAAGAACAAATTAAACTGGTATATTAGATAAGAGTTTGGATTGTGATAGTTTTTCAACAAAACTTTGGATATAGTGAGTTTTGAAAACATACTCTAAAGATTCAGAGTTTTGTTTAAGAAAATTAATACTATCATATATGACAGGTTAGGAGCAGTTTATTGAAATAAAATTACTGAATAACTGTGATAATTTACACACTTGTTAACAATTTTTTTTAAAAATCTTGAAAATGTTACAATCTAGAGTTAATAGTATAGGTTATCAGAAAAAATAATAAATCAAAATTAAAATATAAAAACCCTTTGATTTCTTATACTTTTGGGTAAATATCTTGATACTCTTCATTTTGAATACCACTACCTGTGTCCACCAAACAAACTATCAAGATCAGATTTGTAGAAAGTTAAATCTGTGCCATCATAATTTCTCCAGTCTGGACCAAAACACTTAGTTAAAAAGTGATGACATCTGCTAGTTTTTCTGCTTTGACAAACTTGTCGAGGAAATTTATTTGGGTTCTTCAAGAAGGATTTACATGCTCCAACATCAATTTTGTAGAGAACTTCACTGTCAATAAGCACAGTTTTATTTACATTTTTCTGTACTTTAGATCTAGTCTTTACAGCTGAGAACTTAAAATGCCACTGGCCTGGTAGGTTTTAAGGGTCAATTCTACAGCCTTCAAGTCAACAACTGACAAGTCCTCCTCCAAAACTTTAACAGTAGAATACTCTGAGAAAATCTCTATACTTCCAGATTCATAATGGTTGTGTTTCTTTTAATGACCTTTTCTATGCATCCAAAGGTGCAGTCTAGGGTTTAAAACCAGTGACTGTAGCAATAAAGGAAGGAGAGAGTTTTGAAACTGCACCACTGATACCCCGCAGTTAATACATTGCATTGAAGCAGTTTTGAAACCAAATGTGAAGATTGGATCTATGGAGTTTTTCAATTGCACCTGACTTTCCATTACAAAAATAACAGGGAAAGAATTAGTTTTGCTGCATTCTGGGATCATATGTTGAGGGAGATAGAGTAGAAGGCAGCACCATCACTACTTTTTTTTCAAAAATTGGATTATGGCAGTTCTTCAACTGGACACCTCATTTGTACTTTTATTAGTAGTGTTTAAACAATGAAGCCAAATATCCTAGGTTTGATTCCAGACATGGCGTTCACATTAATAGTTCTTAAGAACTGCGATGTTGTTACTGTATTCCTTACAAAGAATATTCAAATTGTTGCAACAGTCCCAAAATGTGTTTCCATTACATTAATTGGTTTGTGTTTAGTGTAATATTCACTCTCTTAATTTTGGTGTAAGGGTTGAGTATGATATAGGGGAGCAAGAGGGTAAAAAGGACAGTGAAGGACTTGAGGGGGAGCAAAATGGTATAAAAAGGGGCGGTGGGGTGGTGGAGGAGATAGAGAAGTCTAGTTAAAAGGTGATAGAAAAAGTGATTAAAGGGGCTTCAGGGTAGAGAGGGGAGTAAATGTGATTTATGAGAAGAAACCAACTATCCTATGATAAGTTAAAAATAAGAAACATGAAAAATAAATTTTACTACAGTGTACTGTTCCTTTGCCTCTCACTATGGCACACCTCAATTATACAAGACCATAGTAGAGTCGTCCAACTTTGATCTCTCACTGTAAGTTAAGTGTACAAACCAACGTGCATCCCAGGAAAGAATTTAGACATCAAATTGACAATAGTCAATCATTTAGGCACAATCTTACAATATCATGTAACTATTTGTTAAAGGTTTAACATAAGGTTAAAAGATAACCACCATTACTTTAGATTTTGCAATCTTAAGTTACACCTCAAAGTCCTGGTGAAAGTGTGTATAAAGTTAATGCGAGGTCTTTATTCTGGTTAATATATTTAAAGTCGAAATTAACTTCAAAAGATACTGTCAGTGTTTTAGTGGCAATTATTAGGATACTTTTCTTCAAACAATGGGCTATTTGATCATTAATGGAGTCTTTTGTCCACCTGTAATTAAATAGGCATTTCACTAATAATTATTCCCATATTTGCTAGCTTTCTAAATTTGCTAGAATATTCAAAGTGTATTTGACAAACCTATAGTTATGGTACTAATCTACCTCTCAAGCGATGCAGGTTCTAATTCTGTTATTTTTAGTAGTTCTTTTAAATTAAAATACTATCAAATTTATTAATTTTATTTGATATAGCTATTTAATCTATTATATAGCTGGGATTCTGTTCCACAAGTTTTTATAGGGCGACTTAGGTTATAATCCGTTCCTGAAGTCTCTGTATGCTATGGGACAAGGAGTTGTTAAAATTTGGCTGTCTTATTTTATATATTTTAGTTTAACCCTCCAGGCACTTCTTTACTGTCAATGTGTGTTGCTTTATATCAGTTTCACCTCACAAATCGAAGGGGCCATTTCTTGTTGTAAATAGTACTCAGAGAAGCCTCGTGCTAAGACTATTTTTCTGTAACTGTTTTTCACTAAAATATTTTAATGTGCTCAAAACCAAGTCTAACCACTGGTTACAAACATAAGTAAATTTAAAGTGACATTGTAAGATGGTTAATGGTTAACCCACTTTTGGATTTTTTCAGCACCACGTCCTACCAGCTGTTCAGGCTATATGCCTATGTAACAATTATGCTAATGGACTGGGGATGAGGAATGTTACATTAGAGCAAGTATACCCACATTAGCATGGAAGTAGAGAGACCAGTAAGCCACGATCACCCCGTCATTGGCATTTTAATCTATTGCAAGAGTAATGTCTTAAACGGGTGGTTATCTGAGAAGGTTGCTGACCCGTTGGAAACAAATAGATAAAGTAAATCTAACTGTAGTGCGGTTACTTTCAAAAGTGAGCACTTCATATGCACACATTGGAAAATAAATTTTAGACGTTAATATACCAATCAATATTCCTATTAATAGCACAAATGTTTTGCAATTATTTTGTATTTCAGGGGAAACCATATTTGTTTAAGTCCCAGGACTCCCTAAATCTTCTGGACTGCCTTTATCTAGTCTGAGGCTAATAATCCTTATGCATGATACTTTTAGATTATGAGCTTAGTACATTACTTTAAATAAATAAAACTAATGATCACTTTACACAATTCTTTATTGAATCTTTTCCTCAATCTTGCAAACACTTTAAGCATACTTTAAAGATTAAGTCAATCACAAAATATAGACTTGCATTTTCCCCCCCTCATACAACAGTGGATGTAATTTGCTACACTTAGGAATAAGTTCAACTCACATAAGGCTAAAATAAACACAAATAAACTAATTTGGCGTGACTAAGCAACACATCAGTCTTGACATCAATAAGCACAGTAAACATGTATAGTTTTATAATGGCAGTAGCATTCATATATCAACAGTAAATATACTTCAAAAAGTTAATTTTTTTTTCATATATTTGGAAAGAGTTTAGAAAACAGGCCTAATTGATATATTTGACCTTCGTATCACATTGAAAGCACATAATCATTAATTGATATATTGTTACGAATTACCAGTAATTAATTGGTTCCCTTTGCTGCCATAATGCCCAAGATAATAGCTGTAACTATATAACATATCTTTAAGAAAAATCTTTTATACTTTAGGAGGTAATATTATATTTGGCAGAAGGTACATAAATGGCAGATAGAAACATATATAAAGGGTACGAACACAATGTGGCAGCCATGGCCATTTCCTGTGTTTGTCCTTTATTTTATTCCTTTTACATACCCAATGAGTTCCGATAAAACAAAACCCAAGTCAAAGGAATGTTTCAATCCACCTTTTCTGTATCTTCTTCCAAATATAATAAAATTTATCTATATAAAAAAACTCCTAAATGCAATGAATCACAAAATATTGATTTACATAACTTAATTTAACAAACCTTTTAATATTCTATCAAGTTTTATTTTAACTCTCCTTATACACGAGTGTCGAAAGAAATTAACCTGGTAAGCTACAAGGTGCATTAAATATAATTTTAAAATAGTTTTCTATCCAAGTGTAGGCCTATATCCAACACTTTCTAGGCGACGTGGCATTATAGCAGTGATAGTTTTACATTTAGAAAGATTGATGATTGGCCATCAACAAGATAACATGGCTTCTTTCTTTCAACACTTTCAAACATACCTCACAAAAAATCCTTATAACAAATCTACTGTAAAACAGTACAAAGTTCAAAGTGTACAGAAATCTCAAACAATCTCAAGTCTATGTATTCTAGATTTGAAAGATATTAAAAAAAACAGTGATTTGTGATTATGCAAATTTCATATTCTAGATAAAAGTATGGAACTAACCATTTTAGTTTTAATTAATTTGTGCACATAAATTTTAAGATTTGTTTCAACTCATGTACTCCATTTGCTCACAAATGCGCGCACACATATGTATATATACAACCATATTTTCATTTGTAAAGTATATTGACAAAATAATTATATATAATGCTAATATCTTACACAAAAATATAACACAGCACAAATTTCAATATGTGGTCGATATTTTGAACGTTTTAGCAGTTCATGACAGTTTAATGACATCATCGCCTCTTGTTCAACTGGAGCCTTCTCCCTCCTTGTTTTCTGAAAATGATAAGAGGGAGATGTTTAAAAACAGAGTGACAACTTCAGGAAGTTTTAAAATAATTATTTTTGCACTAAGGCCAAGAAAAAGAGGAGAGGCACAGATAAAGTGTGCTAAGGAGATGAAAAGTACGAGAGTAAATTAAGGAGGAATAGTGGTGAAAAGTTTAAGAATGATAGAGGTATTTTATTAAAATGGCACATCTACAAGCGGGAAACAGCTAATGATTGTGACTTATAACCAGAAAGAAATACTATTTCTGGGTTAATATGTAGGCTTATCTGGAAACACCAGAGAATTGTGTGCCAGGGAAATCATAAAAAAAAGTCAATGCAATTTGCTAGATTGTTTGCAATTATTTGTAAAATACAAATAACTTTTCAAGTGATTACAATTAAAACAAAGTTAGGGGTGTGCGAAATCTACTTTTTCAATTCAAAGAGAACTCTAATCGAATGTATGAAATATTCTCGAACCCAAATCTAAGTTAGGATATTTTCTTTTGGTTGTTTTATGCTTAAAAAATATTACATATTTATTTTAATTTTTGCAGTAAAATTACTTGGGATCTTTTTTATTGCACATTTGTTTTTAATACTTTGTTTCAATCTGATAAACCAAGCCACTATCACAACATGCAATTCAATTTCTTAAGATTCTTTTACTTATAAATTTTAATTTGTAACATACATAACAGCTCAGAATGGCAGTAATTTAACATAAATGGAGTATTTTAGCTCTCTATATCTTATTGGTTAAACTTTGAAGCTAGAATGTGTTTTGGACTGAAGTCTTAAGCTAGTGTTTGTTTAGAAGCTTTGCACACCCTTACTCTAAGCAAATGATCCAGTAATTCTGGCATTATCATTTTTATTACTCATAAAGCCAGCCCCGCACAATTCAGAGACTGCAACAATTACCAATCAATTATTGTCTTGAGTTAGGACCATCTAAATAACTTGTGTTTAACCATGATTAACCAAAAGTGGAAATCAGCAAGAAAAAAATGCTATGCAAAAAAAATTGTATTAGAATATCCGATTTGGTTTTTAAGACTGATTTTACATATTACAATTTTAATTTTAATATTTGTATGAGGAATACTAAAAACACTTTTCTTTAATAATCTAGGAACTTCAAAACTTACAAAATGTATCAACTGCTCTATTGTAAATAACCCACAATGTGATATATTTACAATTATATATATTGACCATGATATATTTTTAATGGTTCCTTTTATATAAAAAAAATTCATGACATTGACAAGTGATATTTTCATTACTTTTCATTTTACTTATTTCCATAATAGCAGAAGCACAGTCATTAAGTGAACACCCCTTCCCGCTCATTCCTACTAGCAGGGGTGGACTGGTAGGTTCCAATTGGCCCAATATCTCTTCTCACATACTAAGTATTGAGAATTTAAAATCAGGGATATAACGTAGCTTTAAAAGAATAAGCTTAAGAGTAAAAATAGATAAAGAGGAGCAGATTAATAAAAATTCTAAAAACCTTTCCCCTTCCACCTAGAGCTAGACTTCAAAAGAATTAATTTATGAAATATTCCCCAAATGGATTTAAAAAGTAAAAGGAATTTAGATAGAAGACAAGCCTTAGGCTATAATTTATGAATAACCAATCCAACCTGCTGCAGAATCTGTTGCGGGAGTCTCTCCTTCCTCGTCTTTCTTATCATCCTCTTTCTTTTCCTCATCTTTCTTCTTGTCATCATTCTTGTCACCCTTGGCCTTACCCTTAGCTGGTGTCGCAGGTTTAGGTTTTGGCTCCAGACTGGGGTCAAGCACAATTTTGCCTATGTTCTTACGGTCATGCATCTTCTGCATTGCCTCTGGAACCTGACACAAAATATATTACTGTAAGGTCACTCGCTACCTTTATTTGGGTGCCCGGTAGCCAACCCTAACTATAACACTACCGTGGCACCGCAGGGAGTTACATGGTTGGAATGGACCCCGAGCAGTAGGGGTTGGAATGGGGGTTTCATGGGGAGTGAGACTCAAGTGTTAGTCCAATAATGTGTATTTATTAATAATAATAATATTATTTAGCACCGCGTCTTACTACCCGTTTGGGTTATACGCTTTAAGTACTTATTACTCTAAATGGATTAGGAATTGGGAAGGTTGAAATAGATGAAGTGAACCCGCATTTACGTTCACCCGACCGATGTATATTTATTAATCTATTCAGATGACTAAACTACTACATAGGTAACCAGGTAGATCTCCCAAGACAAGGGAGCAGGCACAATAGTGGGACTTTCAAATCTTTCTCTAGACCCGCGATTGACCCTCCGGCGGGGGTGAACCACCAAATCACATTTATTCCGTCATTTAGTCAGTCGTTGCTAGATACCGACCCCCATGCACTCAGCATGGTTCCCAACACTAAACAAGATCTTATTCCCTCACCTAAACTTGCTGATCTCAATATCCCACCAGCCAGGAAGGTCTATCGGTCACAACATGCTTGCTCGTCAATAGGATGCAATCTATATAAGATATATGCTATTCTCACCCAATACTCTTTGACTTCCAAGGAAATGTACAAGCGTGGGTTAACTTCTTGCCAGAATAAACCTTAAATAATTATGCTCTTACATTACATACATTATATAGATTCTATTTAATTAAGAGCTTAAGACCAAAGACTAATTTGTGATTTACTCTAAAATTTTAATTTCCACTCTATGCTCATCAACAATAAACATAATAAGCAACAAGAATTAGGTTTGTGTGTTTTTAAAATTATGAAGAATATGCCTAGAAATTAAAAAAGTATTAACAGCTGTGAAAGGGATGAGAACATTTAAAATAGTAGGGAAAGTGCAAAGAAATGAGTTTACTTCTAAAATTGGAACCCTACACAGGCAGTTGGACTGTCAGGCTTAAAAAATAGTAGAGTAATAATGAGTAACAGTAATAATGATCATGTANGATGAAAATAATTAAATGAGCCAAAGCACATAAATCTTGCAAGGGGTGGGAGAGACTTGACTAATACCAACTGTATGTGCAAACTCATCCATATTTCCCTCAATCTTGTGCCCTTGTGCTATACATGTTTTTTTTTAGCACTTAAGCTCACTACTCATTCAAGTTATACCCCTATATATTAATTAGTAATTACACTACTAGAAGGTCGAATTCATAGGATGTGTACCCATATTTTCATTGGGGGAGAGTGTAAAACCATTCATGAACATCCCACACTCTCCGAATCAAAATATAGACTCAAACCCCTTTCTCCTTATTAGCAATCCAATTTCTTGACAGAGATACATCTTATATCACGACATCACAGATACTGGTTTCAACTTTATTTTCAGTTTTATACTTAAATAAAATCCGGTTTATTTTTCTGTGAGTAGTTTACTCTAGTACAAGTCATTAAATAACTTAGAAAGTTATTGAATTCTATATACCAGCAATCACCATAAGAGGGAATAAAGCCACAATATGTAAAATCTGCCCTCAATGTGCCTGTTCGAAATTTCACTCAACCCACCTGTTTCAAAGCCGGATCTGTGCAAACCATAATTTGTTAATTTATTAAAACAATATTTTTGCCATATAGCACTCTGGAGACTTTCTGGTTATAAAAATAGCAATGTGTACCTTAGAGCCCCCACTCTTTCTCCATCTAGGTTTAGAATTAAGAACCAGTAAAGCTTTATATTACATATTAACATTCACTTTCCCTAAATATAGTCACTAAAAATAAAGATTATTACAGCTGACCACTATTTATAAAAGTTTATTTTTACATTTACTTCAAAACTCGTGAATTTTGGAGCATTGTTTGGAATTAAAATCAAACCAATTTACATTCTTAGTTTCCTATTGCACATAACATGCATTCTGATCTATCATTTATAAGTTTATGAAAATTCAAAACACCTCCTGAATAAAAGTGACTACACTGGTAAGGGATCAGCAAACAAGTCCTCTGCCCCAGCAGAGGCTATATAACATCTCTTGGTTTAGTACTTACATCTTCCAGAGCCCATGTGGAGTCCACCACGGGCTTGATCTTTCCATCCTTCCACAGGGCAAACACAGAGTCCATGATACCTTTCACATAGGGGGCCCCATTCTGCTGGTACAGCAAGTGCCTCAGATTGAACCCAGACAGGCTCTTGTTCTCGTCAAACAACTTTATGGGAGAGATCTTGTCCACTTGCCACCACTGCCAACAGACACGCAACCTCTTATCGCAAAAATGTCTTTAGAAAAGCATCACTTGATTCTAGTCAGTATGAACAGGGACCATCATTGATCAAAGTCGATGGTGTGCATGTGCATATAGTTCCTGGATAAAGATCCAGAGTTCCCAGGTTTGATCCCCGATACTTTCAAAACTCTTGTTAAGTGGTACTTCTGGAACAGGGTCAAACTCTGCTTTGTGAGGACAAATGAGGAGCTACGTGAATAAAGTAGCAGCAGCACTGGTTTAGAAAATTGAAATCAACAGCCGGAGGGCTCATCTCGCTCACTACATTAAAGCCTCTCCAGAAAGGTTGGCACCACAATCGCTAAAAATGGCAGCCGCTCGATCGATATAGCTCTATTGTGGGCTCACATTGTATTGTTTAGTTTTATATAGTTGATTCCAAAACTTGGTTGAAAGGTCTCTTACATAACCCTTATTATTGAGACTTTACTTGCATTTAACTTTTTGGTTTAAAAAAAAAGTTAACTTATTTTCAATGTTTTATACCAAATATTTTAGAGCTTAGATCAATATAAATGGTTACTCTCCCTTAAAAAAATAAAGTTATTTACTAGTGGTTCTGAAACACTATTGCAGTATCAGAAATATGATTGCAGTTAGAGAATAATTCTCTTCATGCAAGCAGCACCCCCTAGACATAAGATTAGGATGGACAGATACACCATTATACCTTTTTAACCTATAATAATGCAAGAAATCAAAGATATGAAAGAGTTTATCACCAACACTATACAGTAAATGGGGGGATGGGTGGGTGGATGATATTAGAGTTTGCAAGCCGATACAGTTTGCTGTTAAAGCTCTCAAACAATTAGGGAAAGGATAAGGAAAATCTCAGGATTGCAGAATATATATTTTAGCTTTAATAGCGTTTAAAAAACAGAATTGTGCCTGTAGAAGTGTACAATGGCTAAGCTCACAATATTTAGTGGATATAATTTAGAAATAACTCCATAAAAAAGTTGTTTAAAAGATAACCCTAACCAGCAAATATTAAAAATTAAATCATTTTTTTTAATACTGGTTGTGTAGTGTAAATGTTTTTTTGCAAAATTGTTTGTAATATTTCATTCTAATATAATAAATCAAAATATCACCACAAACTTAGAGTTATTTCATTTAAATATATCTATAATCTTACTACCCATTAGGGTTATACGTTTATGTACTAATTATGCTAATGGTTTCAGGGATGAGGAAAGTTATATTTAGAGGAAGTCCATCCACATTTGTGTGGAAGGAGAATTAAACTAAACCATTTTGAAAAAAAACAACACCTTAAGTATACCCAACAGATTCAAACCTTGACCTACCCATCATCAGCAGTCTAGTCTGATGCAAAGTGAGTCTTATGAATATAGTTATAATTTATTGGTTGAAGTTATCGGAACCCCTACTGTTGAAGCAATAGTCCCAAAGTCAAGTAAGAGTTTAACCAAATAAACTATTGAGAAGTTAAAACCATGGTGTGATCCCACAAGTGAGCTATAGCGAAGAAGTTAAAGAAGCATACATCTTCAGGTATAGAATCAATTCCAGCAGAGTTGATAAAGGTAGGTAGTAAAATGTAAATAATCGAGGTATCTTTGGACAATACACATGTCCGGGTATGGGTCGGATGTAAATTATCAGATACTTCTGAAATAAATAACGGATTTAAACAAAAGATATGGACTTTTCGTATCACTTTTTATTCTAGCATCAGAGTATTCTATTAGGGTATTACAAGAGAGTAGGGACGGGCTTACACTAAACGATACAATGCAGCTATTAGGATGCAGATGATTTAGCTTTGTTGGGCAATATTAAGGAATCTGTTGCAAGAAATGAAAAAGTTTTATTAGAGGCTAGTAAGGAAAGTATTTTAAAGCCTTTACTTTTAAACATTAGTATACAGTCATAAAGATCACATATCAAAGGGGAGAATTAATGATTACTTCAAACATAATTTGACAGGGTTAAGTTTAAATATTTAGAAACAATTTTTACTAGCAACAATAAAATTAGAT
This sequence comes from Timema shepardi, assembly GCA_902151425.1. Lineage (NCBI taxonomy): Eukaryota > Metazoa > Arthropoda > Insecta > Phasmatodea > Timematidae > Timema > Timema shepardi. The sequence goes on from CABFVX010003397.1 coordinate 56,257, forward strand.
TGGAAATTAGGAAACTAACACAGTTGGAAAATACATCCCATTACTCAGTTGTCTCACCAGCTTCCAAGGAATGTTAACTCTCCTCAGGTTATACAAAACGATTCTACAGGTTCTCTATAGGTGTGAAACGTGGTCTCATACCTTACCAATAACTTGATTTTAAAAAAGTAGTGTGTTCGAAAACAAGGTGCTTAGGGAATATATTTGATCCAAAAAGGGATTGGGGAGTGGAGGAGGTTACATAATAAGTTTACCCTTTGCTCATCATAAGACATTGCAAGGATAATCAAGTCTCTTAGATTACGATGGGAAGGATATCCAGCCCGAATGAGATTCTAGAACCATATTCAGGGTGTTTAAACTGACAAACCCAATGATAAGAGACCATTGGAAAGACCTAGACACAGATGGGATGAAGACATTAGAATGGGCTCTAAAGAGATTTTGTAGGTACAGTAGCCCCATGGCTTCTTTGGTGCTGACTGACAATCAAGATTTAGGTATATACCTAAATTTTGAATGTCAGAAGTGACAGCTGCTGAACACATGTTTTTGCAGATCATAAGAGTCTGCATAGGGATATATAATTTGGTCTGGTAGCTTTTCAAAGCCGTGAGCTGTCAGTCAACACCAAAGAAGCCATGGGGCTACTGTAATAATGTGGACTTAATAGAACTAGCTTAAAAAAAACCCGCCATAAATCTATCTTAATTGTGGTAATGCACTCGATTTCCGAATACCATATAGTGAGTAAGTATATAACAACTCAGACTGGGAGTGATTTAATTCAAATTGAGTATTAAAGTTGTCAATATTTTTATTGGTGAAGCTTCAAAATTGTAGAAGTTTTTTTAAAGCGAATTTGATGTTAAAAATTTCAAAGCCAAATCTAAGTTTCAAAGCTATGTACACCACTACCTCTGTGTCCAGCCAAATATAGCTTGTGTCAATAGAAAAGTAATAAAAATATTTTAAGAAAAAAAGTGCATTAGTTCAACACTTGAGGAAGCGTGTCCAGAAGTAGATTTACACTATAGGCCCAATAGGCATGGGCCAAGGAGTGGCGGCTTTAGGGGGTGGCACATTTTGGATAACATTTTTATTTAAATATTTGGTTTTAAATAATTATATTTAAAAAAATTTACTAACATTATTGAAATAGTTCAAGTTAAAGTCAGAACGAAAATATCTTTTAAATAACTGTTCTTTGCAACTACTTTGACATCAGTCTCCCCTTTATCATAATGTTAACTCAAGCTACTGTAGGGCATGATAATGCCTGGTCATCTTTCC
>CABFVX010003397.1:67819-82626 GCA_902151425.1 Timema shepardi
AATATATATATATATATATATTATCATCAATACCTATAACTTAACACTTATGATATATAGTAAAGTATTATGTTGTCAATTTTAGCCGTAAACAATGTGTTCGAATTTTCTCAAACATTATTTATATGAAAATTAGACTTGAGTAGAACCTACGTCGTTTCTACATTAAAATATTGATAAGAGCATCTTAGTAAATACAAACATTCTTCCGGTGAAACTTCAATGCATTTTACAAGAGTAGTGTTATATTGAACATTTCTTTTGAACGTGACCGCAAAAGATCACATGACTTGACGCATGAATACGTGAAAGGATATCTAGTGTCTGGCTGTCAGATGACCATGAAAATTTGACTGCTGGTCACATGACTATTTTTAATTAGTATTTTAATGTGGATTATTTATTTTTGCACCTTATCTTACTACCCCTTGGGGTGTTTGCACATTTACACCAATGAAGGGGTAGAGATGAGAAAGGTTTTTATTTATTTAGCACCGCGTCTCACTACCCGTTCGGGTTATACGCTTAAGTACCAACTATGCCAATGGGCTAGGAATTTGGAAGGTTCAATATAAAGGAAGTGAACCCAAATTTGCGTGGGGGGAGAGTGAAAAACATTTAGAAAAAACCACCCTCAGTTAATCCGAGCGAGGTCGGAACCTCAATTTGACCGTCCTCGGCAGTCTAGTCAGCACGAAACTAGCGCGTTAGCTAACTATGCCACTGAAGCGGGTATGATAAAGGTTAAATTTAAAGGAAACGTATCCAGATTTGGGTGAAAATAGGAAACTATTTAGGAAAAAAATACCGCAAAACAACTGGTCAGAATTTCAACTCCGATCTTTGCGATAAACCAGACAAAACGAGATTGACGACTCTCATGCGTCCTATATCTTTGGAAATGTCCATACAAACTTCTAGGAATAAATATTTAATGTCAATTACTATCCTTTTAAATGACAAATTAGAGAGAAAAAAAATTCAACACGAGACTTTTCTTAAGAGATTTTGATAAACTTTTAGTATCCATAAATCAAAAATACTTTTAGTCAAGGATTTATGTGAACCACGCTTTCTAAAGTTGAGATCCAGTTACAAATTATAGTCAAGTGCACTAAGGTTGATTTTCCATATTAATTGTGCTATTACCGAGTTTCCCATCTCCTCTACCAATTCATGTGGTTGCACTTCCTCTAAACTACCTTCCTTATCCTTACCCCTTAGACTTAAAGACATTCGTGTGCTAGGCCTTCAATAAAAATACACAAATTTTGTTAAAGGAATTTACAAAACAAAAATGTTAAGATTAGACCAAAATGTGGAAAGAGGCAGACGTTTTAACTTCAATGGAAATACCCAAAATTTATGTTCAGCCAATATGACCTGGAATGTTAAATATTTTAAGCTTATTTCGCGTACTTTGACAATATTACCCCTTGTCCATCTCTTTGCTGGAGCCAAGTCTAAACTTTACACAGCCATGAAAAAAGTTTCGAGAAATTGCCTCATATTAGGTATTTTTAGACTAGAACTATCTGCTAAAGAATTTTTATGGGGAAATGTATTTACTCAGCTGTAAGTAACTTGTTTCTCTTGTTTAGCAGTGACTTTACTCTCCAGAAGGAGAAATTTATAATGTATGAACCACTAAAATAAGTATTCAAAACAATCATTCAAAGTACAGTAGCCCCATGGCTTCTTTGGTGCTGAATGACAACTCTCTGCCGACAGATAAAAGCTTTGAAAAGTTACTAGACCAAGTTATGTATCCCTACGCCGAACCATATGATCTACAAAAACATGTGTTTAGCAGCTGTCACTTCTGACGGTCAAAATTTAGGTATATACCTAAATGTTGACTGTCAGAAGTCAGCTGTGAGCTGTCAGTCAGCACCAAAGAAGCCATGGGGCTACTGTAGGAAAAACACTATGGAAAGATTTAAGTTACTTGATAAGAGACGTTAGTTTAGGGTAGACACGCTTGCTTTGCTTCAAACAGAAATAAACCAAAACTAACATTAGTTTAATTTAATTCCGACCCAGGCTCTAATAGTAAACAAAACTTTCCAAAAACTTAAAATTTCAGCTTTGAGGGGCACATGTTTGTTCACAGGTGCTATTAATTTTAAAACGTCAGCCCTCCACGCAGTGTTCATGATAGACAGACTAACTTAATTTTACTAACACAGAACCGATTTTTTTTTTAAGACATTTAATCAATTTGTATTATTTTCCCCGGCTGTTAGTACACGCTCTGTTATACAAATGGGATAAGGATGAGAAAGTTAACATATCAGAAACATATCAGTATTTGCACCTGGTGTAACACGATCAGAGACTACGGCTATGGTCACAGTAGTAGTACTCGGCTGACAGTGATCGGCCAACGGCTGTGGTCAGTGTAACGTTGTTTTCAGATGAAAAGGCTGGTTTCTTAAACACACTAGCCACAAATTACTATAATATTATGGTGGATATGTTAGCATAATAATGTTATTAATGTAAAATGTGAATTTTTAAATCAAATAGGCGTGTCCATATTTGAAAACTTCTTTAATGATTATCGTTTATTCCAAATGTCCTATCATGTTATAATAATTAAAATATTCTTACAAACCAGATTATTAGATTATTTTTTATAAACAAGTTAATTTAGAATAAAAATACTTCTAATTTCCATTTATGTCGCATTCTCATGCCATAGAATCCTAGAATTATCTCTATGATATAGATTGTTTCTTAAATCCTTTTTCTTTCAAATACCAAAGTTATTAGCTTTTCACAGTCCACCAATTTCCCATGCCTTTCTCAAGATAGAGTACAGACTCTCTTGAAAATCAAAAAGTTAGGCCGAAAAAAACAAATCTATTTTAATCTGTACGACGCCGGACGTATTCGGCCGAACTTACCGGTTGTACTATGACCAAGTTAATGGAGGACCATGAGATTGACCATATCGGAGGAGTCTGTAGAGTTCGCCCGAACAATATTTCGGCCCGAGTATGGTGCTACTGTGACCATAGCCTTAACACACAAATCGGACCCTTCTGTCAGGAAAATCCAAACATTCTGGGGATTTCTAAGTAGTGGGATTTTCAGCCAATTTTAATTTTCTTTTTACTATCTCAAAATTAATGCCAATGTAAATTTAAAACTCGTCAACTTGCTCTACATTTATACCACAACTTTAATCTAAGCTCTAATGCTTTAAGAACAGCGTTTCTCTAACTTTAGTACAAGTAATCAACACATTACCATTTACAGTGTATTTTTTAAACTGTTGTGCAGATCTGGAGCAAGTGACAACTCTTAAAAATAGATATTTTTGGAAGATCTTGGTAGAGATTTAAAAAATATATAATTTACTAAACAGAACCTCACAAGGATCAGCGCTAGACACATCTATGAACAATTATTTATCAGTACTGGTTGGTCACAGGCCAAACGCTATCTATCATTCACTTTTGAAGTCGCATATGGATATTTGTACCAATAGAAAGAGAATCAAAAGAAGAAAATGGTGCAGAGTTTTACTCAATATAAAGACCAGTTCGTCAAAAACTTATCAAATGCTAATAACTACGAATCAAAATGACTACCTACTCCCAAGACTGTTCAAGACCTGGTCATTGGGGGACAAGTTAAACAATTTATTAGCCTGTAATGTAGGCAAAGCTAAAAATTAGCTCAGCATTATACACGTGTATTAACTCGTGGTGACGTTGTGCGACTATTTCCCAGTGCAATGGGAGACCCACATCCCCTCGAGTACGCGAAAGAATCTTAAGTGATATTTAAAATTATACTACTATAAGGTCACATGGCTAACTCACTGACAATGTTTACCCATTTCCAGATGAGCTAGAAACTTGAAATTTGGCAAACTTATTGCTTCTAGCCTGTAACCGGCGGTAAAATACAAAAAAGCTAAAAAAATAATTTAAACCCAAAAATAATTCAAAATGACGGGGCAACTTTAAAGTCGGTGTGGGCCTTTCTTTAGAGGTCTGTTGTGGCTAAACGATAAGACCTATCAAAAAATGGCTCTGGAATTACATTAGTTTGCATCCACTTGCAAAGAAAACTCCCTGTGGTTAATATAGATACAGTATATATGTATAATTATTTTGGGTGTTATATGATTTATCTTAAATGTAAATTTAAATATATGTATAGCTTGCAATATGCAGCAACAACTTTGGGAGTACAAAGTTTATGAACAAACAAAACCGGTTGAGCACCACTAGTTGTACTCACTTGCGCACTTCACTGGCATAGTCCGAGCCTCGCTCCAGCACTTGGTCGATGGTGCTCTTGAGGGCCTCGTGCTTGGTCTTTGAGGCCACCCCGAATACAGTCACGTCGCTCACCGTGCGGCACAGCTGTGCCACGGCCTGACCCTGAGGACAAAAACTCAACTAGAGGGCGGGATAAACAATCAGAACCTCCTTAGGGGACAAACTCTACTAGGGGGCGGGATAAACAATCAGGACCCCCTGAGGGGACAAACTACTAGGGGGCGGGATAAACAATCAGAACCTCCTTAGGGGACAAACTACTAGGGGGCGGGATAAACAATCAGAACCCCCTGAGGGGACAAACTACTAGGAGGTGGAATAAACAATCAGGACCCCCTGAGGACAAACTATTAAATGACGGGATAAACACATTTTATAAAATAGTTTGTGTGTAGCAGATTAGCTCTGACAGTAAATCACAGCTCTGCTCTATATGCTTCCATTCCCAAACACCGTAAACAAGTTAATTATTTAGTTATTAAATGTACTATGTACACTGTCTAAAACATATTATAATGTATTAGCACAAGACTTACTAACTAGATTGGGCATATGAGCATTACCACCGTCATTATTTTCATTCCTATTTTGGGATTAACTCATGATACTAACAAAATAATATTCCTTTAAAAAGAGGGTGCGTGTATATATATGATAAAAATAATTTTCATAAGGAATGGTATGGAAAAAAAAGTTAATTTTAATTACAATCTATAAAATGGACGGTTATATATAATATTTCTCACCATCCATTTTATAGATTGTAAATAAAATCAACTTATTTTTCCTACCATTCCTTGTGAAAAATATTTTTATTTCCCATTTTGGCTTATTTTAAAATAATTATATTTTTCTTAGGGATTCCGCTCGTCGTAACAATGACGCCTTTCAGACGTCGAAAGATACAATATTGTTTAAGATCTGGTTTCTTATTAAAAATGGCTCACAGCAAAATCGAGGTCAAACGTATCCTACATAACCACAAACTTGTTCCAGTTTTCAATGACGTTTCAAGTAAAATGTGGCGCAGTTCCTAGATCTAATGTTTGTTTAGAAACGCGGCTCTGACTTTACTCCAACAAAAAGAAATGTTTTAATAGGGTCAGGAAGTTCTAAGATAATCGAGGATACTTCAAATGTATTTGAAGCTTAACTGCCTTTCCCTCAATAAATACCTGCTTACAAGTTATCGTGATTGTGGTAGTTTATTTTGCTAACATCAGCCCTTTTTAGTGGGTTGTTCACACAGTACTAGTAACTTCACTGTCTTCAATTTAGAATCATGGGGGTTAGGGGTGCAACAACACGTGTACAGGGCATCACGGGGGTAGCTCGGAACATGGTGGACGTGTCACGTCAACCTTTACTACCCCTGGAGTGTTGGGTGGGGTTAGGCGGTGGGTGAGAAGAGATGAATGCAGCCCTGAATAGCCTCGTGGAATTCCCAGGTGCAACGGACTTTCTTGGGCTCAGAAATAATTCGAAGAGGGGAGGAGGGTTGGAGGGATGGATGTTGAGGGGAAAATAATCTTCCGCCATCTCGAGACTTGAGCTGATGGCTCTGATGAAATTGTCAACCCCAGTGGAGGACTGACGCCTGCATGTTATAACGGAAATGTTTGATAAAACTAATTTCTATCCTAGCAAAAAAGGGATAACCCATTGCCCACTATGTAAAGTGATCAACTTTATTTTCTCTCTCACACCACAAATATTTACACTAATAAAATAGAGATGAGTAACGTAGAATTTATAGGTAATGTACCACCAACTATTTAGGAAAATCTTTAGTAAACATCTTTCTCAAGGTATACAGTCAAGTTCAATCCATTGAGAGTGACGCCTTAAACCATTAGACCAATGATGGGTATGGTTGAAATATTTATCTCCTTCAAAGTGAACATTTTTATGAGATATTCTTGGTAACTTACAGGAATAAAGAATCTTAATTTAGGATTAGCTTGAATATTGATTGAAGGTATTATCTTCGATGATTTGTTAAACTATATTAAATTTCTCCAAAATAGAAAAATGACAACTGGACACGAGAATCAGCCCGGGACCTTTGGTTAGGTATGCCAATGCTCTAACCACCGAGCTATCCAAAAATAATCCCGTGTCAAGGGCCACCCCTCCCTCACTCATATTTCAAGGCAGTCAGTGGTGGGCGCAAGGAAATCGTCTGCTACTTGTATACATTTTAAGAATGCGGTATTCAGATGGGGCTATAACCGTAATAATGAAATATAACAACTTATAGCTATTTAAATAATTAAAAAACCAAATTATTAGAATTTTGTCGATCTTAAAAGTTACCCCCGTATTCCTGGACATGCAGGGTAAGGCGTCATATCAAACTCGTCTGGCCGTGGTTTCTTAGTAATGGGATTATTAAGTTGAGATTAAATTTAATACAATTATCAGTTTTATGAAGTGAGAAAAACTGGTCCAGGGATTAGCCACTGCATCAAGTATTCAACTATAAGAACAATTTCTAATATAATCTAATGGTATTACATGGTTACTAATAGTGCCATTTTAATTTTCCATAAGTTTCTTAAATTTTGTTTTAATTTTAAATACCCCATGCTAATTATCATAACCTAAGTTATTTCACCTCTAACTTTATGTATCCTATTTGTATTGTGATTTGACTAACTAATAGAAAATGTTAATATAATTGAATACGTGTTGCGGCGGCCAACAGTTAAACAAGACTTTTCCCATAACCTATTTAAAACATAGATTTCGTATTAAATTAAATCTTTCTTAACTTTATATTTATAACGTTCCTTACCAAAATAAATTATAAACATAAGACAGTAATAGGGGAGTTTGGGTACGGTTCTAGGCCAGTTGGATTTAGGTTAAGTTTTCTTGTTAGTTTTCCGCTCTCTGGGCAAAGGAAAACATTTCGTCTAAATTCTACCTTCCCATCTCCTACCCATTTGTGTAAAGATCGGGCTCATCTGAATTGGTAGCTTAATTCAGGTTAAACAAGTTTAAGTATATTCAAACTACCTGTGAAAATATTATAAAATAATCTATATTATATTAACTATTAGGAAGCGGTGGCTGTCGCTGGACCTACAATGTCCTTGAATGCTTTTGAGAATTTGTACTTTATCATCAACCGGATGCATCAAGGATAGTTTATCTATTTCCTAGCGCCATTCTCCATTGATTCTGGTGTTCTTAGTATTAGTTCACTAATAAAAAACAATTCAGCCTTAGCTAAATATGATGCAGCTAAATTAAGATAAAGATTTCTATAATTAAAAATTCTTCCATATATAAAATAAATATCTACACAAGTGTTTTTGGAGGGGGTGAATTGGGGGAGGGGGTTGAAAGACAGTTATAAAGCTTTAAAACTACTTAAAATAAAATTATTAACTAATTAGTGTTCTATCTTATTCAAGACTGTTTGAGGAAAGCTAGATATAGTTTTTACATTAATACTGCGACACCGCGTAAAAATCGTTGAAAATGAGCCAATTTAAACCTCCAATATAATTCAAGTTATATAACTTTTTGAAAATTGTAATGTTTTTAATTTCAAACATTTATGTTCATACCTTTCCCCTCCACTTTGGCATGGAAACCATTTTAAAATTACAAATGACTTCATAAATTACGTGGGATTTATAAAAGTTTATGGCGAGCGAGCCTCAGCGATACAATAGGTAACCTGTAATGATATTGGTTTGGATCACGCTAAAATATGTAAAAAGTCATGGATGAAGGTAATTTTTCTTTAAAAGTAACATATGTAGAGTATCCTTTTATGATTCATCCATGAAGAAACATGCGCTTTCAGAAATAATGTGAAAAGGATTACACCATTAAAATATATTTTTTATACAATTTCCTGTTAAAAGAACAACTCCGCAATATTTGGCAAAGGACGCCAATTCCCTATACCAATAAGAAGCTAGCCTTCACAACACCTGTCGCCAGGACTCTTTCTATTAGTTGGTTTTTACACTTGACGAAGGGACCAAGAGGCAAGGGGTATATATATATATATATATATATAAGCCATTTGTGTGCATGTTTAAGGCATCCAAGCAACGCATCCAATCACCTACCCACACACTAGCAGTGGCACTCGCAGTCACAGTCTAACACAGAATACAATAATTTACGTTATTATCACAAGTGTGCATTGATATAAAGCATTTAATTGGAGTATGTATAAGTAATCAACAGATGTCATTTGAATAAACCGTGTGTGAATTAACAGCCATCAATAGTTCTTTCATTTAATAAATATACCGATTTAATTAGTGCTCGACCATGGAGCAATTAACAGCAAGTTAAACGGTATCTATTCCGTATAGTTATGAAAGGCGCTCGACCACGGAGCTATAGACAACCGAAATATCAAAGCATTATTATATCTGGAAAAAGTCCGTAGTGTTACAAACCCCTACAGTTTTTAACAGAAACTGAAAAATTTGTAACCTACCAAATATCGGTATTGATTACAATATCGATGTATCAACAAATTCGTAAGTTTTCTCGGCATGGCAACAAAAGACACACGCAACACAACACACGTAATAGGTCAAACCCGCCTGACTCACTTCCACGCACATTATTAACAATCGATAAATTGATCCTTCCTCCCCGGAGGCCACGCCACAAAAGTTCGTTTCAACTTACTGAAATAGAAGTTCCGAACGCGTCAAATCGACGAATTACCCGTGAGGCATTAGAACATTGAAGATACCGATCCGACCAATCAGAATTATCTTTAGAGACTTCGTATATTATTTAGAAAAATAAAAACACTTTTCTTTAGCAAGGAAAATACATCTAAAAATCTTGGTTGTTTTAAAGTCCACAAGTGTGTTTATTTAGCCCCAAAAAAACTATTTGGCAGCCGTTGAAAGCATCCCAATAAATTTATTTTATGTCTTTAACGTACATTTCCTGGACCAACCGGTTGCATCACCACACGACTTTATAAGCTAACCTAACTCTATAAATGACAACATCCAGCCCCAGGTCGTTAATTCATCATCGTGAAAGGGGAAAACTCACATTTCACTAATTACACATTTTTTCAGCCGAGCCAGCAATCAAACCCGGGACTCCTAACTCAGTAGGCAGACACACTACTGACCAAGCTAAGGTGTGAAAACCCACCTAATAACTTATGTTTGAAACTATTCCGTTTGTCGTAGGAATATATTTACTGTCACACCACGTTATACTAACTGCCCTGGCTGTCCGGATTTTGCCACGCGAAATGAGGTAGGGATTAAGAAGCTTAAATGTACACGCATTTACGTGGAATGAGGGTGGGAAAACTTTAGAGAAGACATTTACTTAGCACCGCGTCTTACTACCCGTTCGGGTTATAAACTCAAGTGCTAATTACGCTTATGTATTAGGAATTGGAGGAATTAGGTGAAGTGAAACCGCATTTGCATGGAGGGAGAGTGGAAAATTGTTTAAGAAACCCCCCCCCCCCNCACCCAAAAGAGATTCGAACCTTGAGCTCAGTTCTTGGCAGTCGAGCTCAACATGACTAGTGCGTTAGCTAACTACGCCACCGCGGCGGGTTATGGAAGACTTAAAACTTCAAGCTGGGATTCAAAGAGTATTCCTCTCCACCGGAAAACCAGACTAATCGAACTTTACGTTTATTCCATGTGCCCGTCGCTACGAAGCATTATTACTTTCTTTTTAGCGCTTCTAAAGCCTTTTATAAGGAAATACAAACGATAACATTTTTTTTTTCCCATCTAAAATAAAAATTATGAGTTATTTAACGTGCACTTACTGAACCGACTGATTAAATTAGCACATGGGAATCAGAGAGAGATCGAAAGGGCCTACCAATGTTGCCGGAAAAGTATTCTTCAAATATCTTCCGGGGTTCTCTTCCATTCCACAATCGACATGGACTTAATGCTTTACTTCCCCTCCGAAGAAAGTCGTGAGCAACGGATTTTTATTGCTCAATAAAAATCAGTCAACTTCAGCTGGGTTTGAACCCACGAAAATCGGGTCTTGTAGTGAACACTTTTCCCCAAGACTACTTAAACCGACCATATTGACGGAAAATGATCGGAGTTCGTTCCATATCAGTTTAACAAAAAACGACCTAAAGAATCTCAGGAGTACTTTTTCAGGAATTGCACTGGTCTATTGAGAACACTAGCACACGTTTAGGGAGACGTGTTTCTTCAGATTAATATGGCACACCTCAACTAGAATACTGTTCTCGCAATATTCGGTGATCAGCGACTGCCCAAGACAGACGAGGAGACGTGAGTAGATTCCCAGTAGCAAGGTAAACCATCATAATTGTGCTGGTTAACACCTTCAACGGGTTAACCGTGGCTTTTAATTGCCTTATGCTTCAAAGAGGAAGACAGACTATTTTGTGGCACTACCGCTAGGAGCAGCTTGTAACGATGTCCCAGAGGAATGCGCATGCGTTGACGTAAGTCTATAGAAAAGGAAGTGTTAAGTCTGTAAAATTCACCTTTAGACCAGTTTTGTTAGCACTTTGTCGTTTATTTCTAATACGGAGTTAAGCTAGATTTTATAAATTTTACATTTTAAAACGTGAATTATTTATAAAATTATGGATTTTGTTACATTTGATTTTATTCGATATAAGAATTTATTAATTAACATTCCTAAATATAGAATGCATTTTGTTCCAAGTGTAACGTCCCGCTTCGAATCTTTTAGTTCATGGCACTAACGCTGCAAGTGCTAGCGATGAGTGAAATTAAGCTTGCCAACTTTAGAGTGGGCTTTCTATACCTGTCCGGCTATCCCCTTTCTATGGTGGAATGAAAGGGGACATAACAAAAATCCAATGTTTTGGAGTTTTTATGGGAAAACTTTCGGCCAAAATAAATAAAATATTGCTCCAGCAGAAACATAGCTTAATTTTCTTCACATGTTGATATCAACAGTCCCTAAATATCTGTCAAGAGTATAGTGGTATTATCTAACTTTTTAAATAAATAAAAAAGGTTGTCATTTAATTCCAGAATACCCTTGACAGATATTCAAGAAATTGTGAGGTCACCAGGTATGGCAAGAAAAATAATTATTAATACTATTATTATTAACACCGCGTCTTACTACCCGTTCGGGCTATACGCACTTACGCTAATGTGTAATGGTAGGGTGATTGTGAGATGAAATGGAGGACCTAAACTTTAACGTAGGATCCGAACCATGGTGGGGGTCGTCTGGCATCCTATACGTTCACAAGTTGTGACTAATACACGTCTTGTTAGAGGGAAAGGAAGGGTTTGGCAAATAGATACATTTGTGCAGGGACCGAGGATTGAACCCTGGCCCCAACACAGAAGTCTGACACCTTACCCCTAGACCGCTAAGTTACCAACGGCAAGAAAATTAAATTGTGTCTGTACAGGAGCAATATTTGATTTTGGACAAAAAGAATTTCCATAAAAACTGCAAAAACACTGGCATTTTCTCGCGTACCCTTTCACCCCACCTTAAGGATGACCTTGGGAGCCAATAGCCATATCCTAAAAACACATTTCAAAATTGGCACCAAAGACCTCGTTTAGCCATTCTGCTAAATGTCCCAGCCATGTCCAATAACAATATGATTCTCAATCCTCTGGAAGAGACAGCAGTTTTGAAATCCTCCACATTAAGCGTAGGTGAAAAAGAGCAGCTCCTTGAAATTTACACCGATTTTAAATTAAGGTGATTGGCCCTTTTCATTTGGCGTGGAAATGCAACAAACGGTTATCTTTAAGAATGTTTCTGTTTTGCCATTTTCTTTTCAGAAACGGTTTGTTCAAGAATAGAAGCATGTCGATTAAGTTATACTTTTTGTTTACACACCTCTTTCATTTTAATAACCATCAAATATAGATAAAAATTACATTTTTAAATATAAAACTGCTGGTTTGATAACAATAAGAAAAATTAACAGTTAATAAACATAGATATATTATCTTAGAAGGGGTCTTGAAAATAGTAACATAAAAAATCCACTCGTTCTTGAGAAAACTTTCCAAACTTATGGTTTTTTTCCGCAAATCATGACCGGTAGCTAGCACCAACTAAAGTTTCCGTGATCCATCTGTTCTTGTTGGCGCGCAAGGATACTTTGGTCGGTTGTGAAGTCACGCCACGCATTTCACACTCCCGCCCACCATCCCACAAAATAGGTTTTAGATTTGCACTAGACAGGGCCAAAAGCCTTAAAGAAGATCTATGAATCTTTGCCATTAATTGGTTTCTTGTTAAGTTTTAAGGAGAAGTTCTCATGGTAGTGTGATGCTAACAATAATAATTTCATAAAAATTCTGTGTAAATTTACCAGGGGGTTCGTGCAACTCAGATGTTTGTGAAAGGGGTTCGCGAGTAGAGAATTTGGGAACCGCTATCAAAGTATCTTAAGATGGATATAGCGGCATGGCAGGGGTAAAGGGGCGCTCTAAATATAATACATAACTTTATAATGAGAAGAACAAGAGAGTTGGGACGGTATGGGAAGATATACCTTTGTCCCCCTACAATCAGAAATGAGCATGGTGACGACACTGAGGACTTTTCTGAATCTGCTAGGGGGGGGNGGGGGGGGGGGGGGTGCTTGTGAGAGCCAACGGCCGTTCACACACCCCAAATGGAAAATATTTCCTGTCCTTCAATGAGTGGTGTTTAGGACCACACCACGCGTTGTTGGGCAGACAACTAACCCTGAAGCATCTTACTCCTGGACCAAATAATCCGGTTTGTCACGCAAGTTGCTGCGTTCCACGAACAAAGGTAAACGTGTTGCATAATACCAACACGGTAATGACTAGGTACAACACTTACTGGTAGTTATAAAGTTTCACGTTCTGTTTGGAACACCGCACTGCTGATTACCTTCAAACTATTTGACACATTTAAAAAAATACTATAAATAAAAAGCTTATAGCATTTTAAAGAAACTATTAAAAAATGCTTAAGCTATCACAATGTCTCCTGATATTTTAAATCTTAAAAAAGTTTTAAATTATGCATTCACAGGAGAGAGGTGATGGAATTAGGCCTATATTTAACAAAAAAGGCATTATTTATATAAATTAATTTACAAAATACAGGGTACTTGATTGAAATTTACACCTAACATTTTTAAGCGTGTTCTAGGATCGAAAAGAAAGCTCCAAGTCGTTTTATAAGTCAAGATTTATTAAGAGGTTAACCACCCCACCCAACCCCATAGTCAACACACCAAAACTTTGTGCCTAACCATAAGTAACTGATAACCTTCCGCGAGGCACTTTAGCCAACCGAAAATTCATAGAGTAGGGTTACGGTAAGACTTGAGAAATATTAAAAAAATTCATTGCAGCCAACGTTAATAATAAGTTAAAATATCATTAGTGATATTTTATAAGTATACTGATAATATACAACAACAGTGGCACCTGCAGATCACCTGACTATGTATGAATACGTTACGGAAAACGTATTATTATTATTATTAATATTAGCACCGCGTTTTACTACCCGTTCGGGTTATACGCACTTACGCTAATGTGTAATGGTAGGGTGATTAGTAGGGTGATTGTGAGATGAAATAGAGGACCTACAGTTTAACGTGGAATCCGAACCACGGTGGAGGCCTGGCATTCCCCACATTCAAAGATGTTGTCAGAGGTAAAGGAAAGGTTTGGTAATCAGATAAATCTATGCCGGGACCGAGGATTGAACCCCGGCTGCCAGCACAGAAGTCTGTCACCTTACCCTTAGACCGCCAGGACACCTACGAAAACCTAGTAGCTTTTAGAGATTTAAAAAAAATGCTGTACTTCCTGAGAAGTGATTTATAAAATAAATTAATGAGGTATGGGGTGGGGACTATGGTAATTAGGCAATTAGAACGTTGGAGGACCCCGATGCGCCAGGAGCAAATTATTCGAATCTGGATCAAACTGGAAATATAAATTATCAATATTCAAAAATATTTTTGTTAAGAGAACTTTCGTTTCAAAAGAGAAAAACCAAAGTCAAAATATTGTTAACCATATCAAAGATCACTTCACCCCCCTCATCTAAACACCTTGATGAAAGACAAGATAAATAATTACTAGTAAGGGATTTTATTATTTTTGTTTTAGTGAATGTAATTTCCTCTAAACCATGGGCTGTCAAAAAACTTACTATTTTGTTTCAAACATCGAAAAAAAAAGTCATACAATAAAGACCCCACTAAAAATTCAATAGGACGGCATCACCCCCGCCGCAATGGAACCAGGTGTTTGTCCGCGAAGCAATCCTTTCTCATCTTTGGCACTATTTCGTGGTAGTATGCAGCTTCTCAAAACACGTCATACCTTTTAGGTTGTAAAGAAGGGGGAGAAGGGGGTTCGCAGCTAAAGAAACGTGGACTACATTGTTGTGTCAGACAGGTAGCGGTACCAACATGAACCACCGTTCTGGTGAGTGCCCTCAACGTTAGTATATATATATATATATATATATATATATATATATATATAT
>CABFVX010003398.1:0-17390 GCA_902151425.1 Timema shepardi
ATATATATATGAGTGCAGAGAAGGAGAAGGGTTGGCTTTTTGTTAATAATCAAATGTGTATTGTGTTCTTTATATACGAATAAATACAATAATAAAACACAAACATAACAAAAGCTACTATCACACGATACTTGCTTGTACTAGAAATCAAGTGTTCTAGCTAGCGCCTAGATATCTGTATACAAGCTAGTACCATGGAAACGGGACTAGAGTATTCACACGCTGCTAGTTTGGTACTAGGTTCTAGTGCAAATATTTATAGAACGTCAGAGATTAATTTTAGGTGCAGCAGCTGTATTAACTACTAATAAAGATATTGAAAATTATGAGAGGGAGCTCAGGAAAAAGAATATGGAAACAGGCGTGGTTGGGAAAGACGAAATAATGGTCGCAGGATGCTAAATATGCTAAATATGGTTAGGTAATATACATTTGGGGTGACACAAACGTTTAGTATCTCCCTTAATTTGTATTCATTTATTTACAATGTGGTCAGAGGCCCTAAGCCCATGGGTGTCCAATTACAGTATCCTTGATACACAAATGTTCTTTTTTTAGGCCTACGCACACTTTATATTCTAAAAATAACCGTCCCAAGGTTGGCATGTTATCAAATTTATTTAGATTAAAATTGGGTGTGGAACACAGTTTGTCGTTTTTGGATGGCATGTTTTAAATTAAATTTATATATATTAAATATATTGTCATATTGTGGCAATTTGGTATTATATAAACAAGGATGCTTAGAATAATTTTCTGCCAAAAACAAAATCACATCCGATGACCATGTTGGCGTCATTTATACCATTTATCTACACAACAATCTCAGCGCGCATTGATTGGTTGAATTACACAGACTAGTGTCGAGACTAGTACGAAAATAGAGCGTGTTCTATCCTCACAACTAGTATGGTAGACAGTACCAAGTGGTAGAACCAGTATAATTTGTCTTATTCACACGACGCTAGATGATGAAGTGCTAGCTAGTGATAGTGATAGTGCAGTGTGCTAGCTAGTGCTAGCTAGCACACTGGATTTCAAGTACGAGCTATTCACCGTTCGGCTGTTGCCCGACTCAGAATATCCACCTTGACAGTTACGCCAATCTAGGTCATCTGCGAAAGGGCTGATTTGTTGTTTGAGTACCGAGTCATTGTCATGACTCTTAACCTCGCGAATGACCTTATTTACCAGATGAAATGAAACCGATGAAATGAGAGTGTAGAATACTACACTTGTATGAATGTGTCTCCCGACTCAGGATGTCCACCTTGACAGAAACGCCAAGCTAGGTCACCTGCGAAAGGAATGATTTCGTGTTCGAGTATAGAGTCACCTGACCTCGTGAATGAATTTGATACCATGTACATAACATTTGTATAATTAATTACACTGTGAGGTGAAATTGGTGATACTGAATGATTGCGCTGGGTCTTGGGATACGGGGAAGATTTTCTTGACTGGGAGGGGGGAAGGTGTGTATAAGGTATGATGATGAGATGTTGATATTCCATGAGTCGATTTCCGGGAAGAGGATCGAAAGGCTTGACTTGACTGTAGGGATTAGGTTTGACGTGGATGGTTACATTTCCATTCCCCATCAGGGGCCGACCACAGCCTCAGGATTATCCTCTGGCTCGTAGAGAACCTAGTTGGTTGTCCCTGTGGAGTCCGGAGGTGGCAAAGGTAATAAGAGTTGCTTGTTGGATTAGGATTTTCTGTTCTTGGGATTGTGAGTGAGGTGGATACAGTTCTATTCACCATCTGGGGCCGCCCCCGGCGCCAGGATTATCCTCTGGCTAGTAGACAACCTAGACGGTTATCCTAGTGGCGTCCGGCAGTGACTAAGGTAGTAATGGTATGAACTGAGCGATTGGTGAAAGGTGATCCAGAGTAGTTAAGTGGAGTGTTGTTGGCAGTCTGTTGTCATTCCGGCATAGATGATTGTCACATGTGGGTTAGTTATTAATTCTACAAACTATGCTAAGTCTAATAATAGTATACAATTTTTATTATTATTATTATTTATAATTTTCTCTTGGTTTTTGTATATTTTTTTTCGGTTAAAATAGACACTTAATTTGTTAGTGTTAAAGCACAACTACGCCATCCTGGGTCTTTTGTAGTAGGCCTACCTTTCTTCTGCAGGGTCGTAGCGTCTTAAGTCCCTAACTATCTCATTTGTGTGTGTGTCTGTCTGCTCGTATAGTCTCTTGTTGCGGTCTTTGTAAATCTCTTGAAGCTGCTTGCAATTTGTCGTCGCGTGTAAGTCTGTGATTCTAGTGTGCCAAGGTGCCCCCGTGATTGTTCTCAATATTTTGTTTTGTATTGTTTGAAGTCTTTTTGTGTGAGTCTTATCCCCAAAACTCCATGCTTGACAGTTATATAATATTATTAGTTGGATCACTGTTTATAGAGAATTGTTTTTTTGTGGATGGTTAACTCTCTGCCTTTTAATAGTGGATATAGTTGGACGAACCTGCCTGTGGCTTTCTGATTGATGTCCTCTATGTGTTTCCTCCAAGTTAATTTAGAATCTATTGTAACTTCTAAGTATTTTGTTTCTGTTTTTACGGGAATTTCCGTATCGAATAGTGTGAGTGGGGTTGGTAGATGTTTGTTTCTACAACTTATGATTATGGCGGATGATTTGGCAGCGCTGACCTTGATCCGCCAGCTTGTGAGCCAGTCTTGTAAGTTAACCAGGTATATCTGCATTGCAAGACTGGCATAGTTGATGTTTTTGTTGATGGTGTAGATCATAATGTCGTCTGAAAAAAGTCTGACCTTGGTTTGCGAGTGTATTGGAAATGTCGGAGATGTATATGTTGTGCAGGTGTGGTTAGAGTGAAGATCCATGGGGCACCCCTGCTTTTATGGCGTGTGTGTTGGATTTTGAGCCCTCCATCACCACGTGGAACCTTCTCCGTGTTAGGAAACTGGCGACGGTATGGATGATCCATTGGGGGTAACCAAGTTTTATTATTTTTTGTAAGAGGCCTATATGCCAAACTTTGTCGAAAGCTTTTTCGACATCTAAGAATATCGATACTATTGACTTTTTCTGTTGCATCTTCGATTAAGTTTAGAACTGGGTATATAGTGGAATGCTTTTCCCTAAATCTGAATTGACATTTGGGGATGATATTAAGGGTTTCACTGAAGTGGTTTAATCTTTTTTAAATTAATTTTTCGAATACTTTGCTGAGGGAGTTGAGGAGACTTATTGGCCGTCTGTTTTGAGGAAACATTGGGTCCTTTATAAGTTTGGGGAGTGTTATCACTCTCGCCAGTTTCCACACGTTGGGGAAGTGATACAGTAAGAGTAGGGCGTTGAATATGTGTAGTAGCGTTAGTGTGGCTTTAGGTGGAAATTGTTGAATTGTCTCGTTTAGCAGTCGGTCGTGGCCTGGCGCTTTCCTTTTTGGGAGGTGTGTTATTGTGTTGTTTAGTTCCTCTAATGTTATTGGTTTTGCCTGTGACATAATAGGTCTGCTTAGATATTCCCTTACAGATCTCTTAGCGTCCCTAACAAAATCAGGGTCTTTGGGTTTTCGTTGGGTGTTAAACTGTTTCTCTGGCGTCACGGCTATGGCTTCCGCTTTCTCCGAGATTGTGTAGGCCATGCCGTTCTCGCCGTGTATAGCTGGGACTGTTCTATTTTTTTTTATTGATTTTAATTGTTTTGTGATTTTCCAGGTCTTACTGGAATCTAGTGCGGCGTCTGTGACGTAGATGTTCCAATCGTTTATTTTAATTTATTTTACCTTAAGCCTTACTCGTGCTCTTAGTCTATTGTATGCTGACCTATGGTGTGGGATCCTGTACCTCTGCCAATCTCTCCTCGCCTCTCTTTTCTGAGCAATCAGAAAGTCAAGGTCCGGATGCTGGGATCTTTGGTCGTGTTTTACTGTCTCAAAGGTTGTGTTGGTTTTGTAGGCCTCTTGTACCGTGTTGGTAAATATTTCCATTGTTACATCTGCTTCCTCTGTTGTTGTAATGTCAATGAACTCTGGTAGTGTGTTGTTGAGAGATATTTTGAAACCCTCCCCATCGCTCGTGGATATAAGTCGTTTTAGCCCTTTTATTTCTATGTCTGTGTTTATGGTGATCTCGCACAGCACAGGGTTGTGGTCAAAGTCCAGCTCCTTTAGGACTGTTAGCTCCTCCGACGTCACTCCCATGTTGGTCAAGACCACGTCTATTATATAGGGTCTGTGTAGTGGGTTTGCGGGGTAAAAATTGGGTTCGCCAGGCCATACTACTATGTAATCATTTCTGTTCGCGTGTTCATTGAGTGTTCTACCATCCCTGTTAGTTAACCTGCAGTTCCAGCTTGTGTGTTTACTGTTTAAGCCCCCTGCTAAGAAGATTCTGTTGGAGTATATAATAGCGTTTAAGTCGTGTTCCAGTAACGTCTTCGTCGGTGGTTTATATTTGGCCGCGAATAGGATACTCCCGCTCTTGGTATTTACTTGCACTGCTGCTGCTTCTAGGTTTTGAAGGTTATTGTAATTGTGACGGTAGTGGGGTATATTATTTTGGATGAACACTGCAGTTCCCCCTCCCCTTCCGTTGTGTTGGTCACTCCTGTATATATCGTACCCGTAGAAATGTATATTTTTATTTGGGTTTAAGTGGGTTTCGTTTATTAAAAATGTATATT
This sequence comes from Timema shepardi, assembly GCA_902151425.1. Classification (NCBI taxonomy): domain Eukaryota; kingdom Metazoa; phylum Arthropoda; class Insecta; order Phasmatodea; family Timematidae; genus Timema; species Timema shepardi. The sequence continues at coordinate 4,667 of CABFVX010003398.1, forward strand.
CCGTAGGTTTTGAAGAGTTCCTCTAATTCTTTTGCGTGAGTATCCCGTTCGCGTTCTATATAAAAACACGTAGTATGTCTTTAGTCAGCGTCCTTGGTCCGTTAGTCATCCTAGGTCATAAAATATTCAGTTACACCTTCTATAAGAATGAACATTTTTTCTGTGGCACTGTTACATTGACCTAATCTGGCAAGGTAGGGTTTGAAGTTGGCTTTAATTTTGAAAATGTTTAATTCCTTTAATAGGCCTATTATTTCCTTAATGTCTGAGAGTGTTGAAGTCGTCTCTTGTCTGGGTGGTTGTGTGCGGGCCCTCTAACCTTGTACCGCTGCCGCGTAGCTTCGGTGAGTGATGTTAGCTGTGGTGTTTTTCTGCGTGGGGAGTGGGAGGACACGTGCCTCCTCTGTGGTTGGTCGTTGGGGCCTATTCCTTAACTGGGGAAAGCTGTTTGCCGAGGCCTGGTGTGCTGGTGTTTGTTTTCTAGTATGTGTGTTCTCTTGCGTGGACCTTCTCTTTTCGAATAAGTCCACGTAGACGTGGCACTTGCTGTAATTAGCCGTGTGGTTTACCTCTACAGTTTATGCACTGGCTGGGGTGGTGTTTTATTTTTTCGGGCAGTCCTTTGTTTCGTGTAGGTTAGTGCATTTAACGCATCTGGGGCTGTTTTGACAATTATTTTTTGTGTGTCCGAACCGCTGACATCTATGGCACTGTGCTATGGTGTTGGTGGGTGGGACGTACGGGACAATTTTAATCCTTGTGTAGTTCAAATATTCTATTTTGTAAATGTTGTCTGTCTCTGTGTTCTTAGCTAGAGTAACTTGGAAGGTTGGTAGTAGTGTTACGGTTTGTGTGGTGTTGTCCGCTTGTGTCATTCTGGAAAACTGTCTGACGTCTGTGACGGGGAATCCTAGCCCCTTTAGTTCCTGCTGGATGTCTCCGGTGGCCATATTGGGAGGGAGCCCCTTGACGACTACCTTCAGTGGTTTGTCCTTAGGTAAAGTGAAGGTGTGAAATTCCTGTTTCATGTCTTTAAGTAGGTGCTGCACCAGTTCGAGTTCTTGTTTGTCTGTCGTGTATATTTTAAGTCCGTTTGCTACATATGTTATTTTAATTTCGCTTCCTACTTCCTTAGCTAGTTTTGTGATTCTATTGTAGTTTTGGGTTCCTAGTGAGACTATCGGCGGGTACCTTCTCTTGGGAGTGGAGGTAGCAGTCTGTGGTAAGTCGTTCTTAGCCTGTTGGGCTTGTTCTGCTTGCGTTGATGTTTGTTTTTCGGCCCTTTTCAGGGTGTCGAACTTGTTGGTAACAGTCAGTGCTGTTTTCTTTGTTTGTGTATGTTTGCGTGGTCTGAATTTACGTTTGCGTCCCAGTTTGTCCCCCATCATGAAAGTACCTTGTCTATCTGTGTCAGCCTCCATCTCTGAGACGTCGGTTGAAGTGTAGGACATGTCAGAGTCGTTTGATTTAGTTTTTGCGTGGTTGGGGGTGGCCATTTCACACAACCCTGAAAAGGGCAGGCTAGTGGCCAGTGTGGAAGGGCTAAGATACCCTCCTTTGTGCAGTGTTGGTGGGCTTGTCGTGTTGTTGTGGTGTCCTGGAGGACAGACTCCGACTGCGAGGTATTGCTTCGCAGCCGGTTCCACTGTAGCTTGTTGTCACCGTTAGGTTTCCCGCTAAAGTAAATAGCACCGGTACGTCTGTCCCGAGTTTAGTTATATGTAGGTGAAGGATTCCCCGGAGGGTGCGGGACTAGTGTCGGGGATTATGCTCGAACTCGAGGTTTACACCTGGAGCGCATAAGGGAGGCAGGTTGACCCCCCATCAGTATGAGCTAGTGCCGTGTGATACGGGCTTAAGTATTCATCAGGCCCTGGGTTTTAAACACCATAGTTCATTGGTCAATGTGTGTGGGCGAGGGGAAAGGTGGAGTGTTGCAACCCCATAGACATTGGTCAAGAGGTCATTAGAACTTTCCTAGTTTTGCATTCTGTTTTTAAGTAGTAGGTTCCAAGCTTCATAAGCTGGGTAGGTAGATTATTTTGGAGGAATAGTTACTTAAAACACAATATTTTTGTAGTAGAGGCCAATATTAGTTTAAAAATAAATAATATATAGATACACTATACATTTATATTAATTCACAATTCAAACATTACTATTTACACAGTTTGCACAGACAGCATAGAATTAAGAAACTAGTTCATGTAATTATGGGTATGTGGCGCAGGATTATCATACCCAGAGAATACGCCACCGCATTTTAACTTTACCGATTCACTATTTTATGTCTAACTGTGGTGTATATGTTTCATGAACACATTAACTGATTTAACTCAAACTTGGCACAGTTGTTTTTGTACTGTTATTCAAATTAAGTTTGCTGGGGAAAAAATTGAACGAAGGGCTGGTTGTTTAAAAAATGGCGTATAGAATTATTACATGTATTTACCTTTTAAGGCATTTTCAGATACCTTACACGACTAAAAACTTGTCTATAAATAAAAACTAATGTAATAACAATGAACAAAAATTAAGTTATTAATTTATTTATTTTGGTGGGGGGTGGTGAGGAAGATAACTGAGAGGGCCACATCTGCTAAGGTCAACCCTGGCTTTAATGTTCACAGTTCCTCTATTACTTGATTCATTGAACAAACATGTTTTAATTATGTTATATTTACGAAAAATGCATACTTGTAATAGATATTAGTACCTGATGTATTGAACTAGAATATTAATTACCATAAACCGTATTTTTGTTTGTGTTGTAACACCGTTACAACACATAAAAGTTAAGAGGTTGTTTGGCTCACCATTCCGGCCCCAGTTGACCCATCTCTGCAAGACCACGACTCCACAAACACACAACGGCACTGCCAATGTTGTACTAGCTCGAGGGTCGAGGTTCACTCCCCGCCACGAAAGCTGTGCTGCGTCCAAGTAGAGAAGACAAGCGATATCCGCGAACTCGATACGTTCCGTCAGCCATGTTCGGAAACTCGGAGAAATGTTATTTGGTGCGCATTTGAAAGGGCGTGGAGTGTTTGAGCATATTCTGGAAACATGCTACCCCTTACCACTCTCCTCCTACTTTGGTTCACGCACCTCGAAACCTCATGATATAGTCGTTGGCTATATAATGGTAGGGTTCTTTAATGCAGACACACATTGCACTCTGATCACAAAGTGAGCGAACTGGTCGTAGGATAGTTAACGTCTGAATATTCAAAATTCCCTTTGGCTATAAAGTTATATATTTTCAAAGTTATGATTCTGGATTCGTAACATTTAATTTCATTAAATATTAACTCAACATGATCTCAGTAAATTCGCTCTTTAGGCCATCAATAAGTTTGATATCTTTGGATGGTTTGACCAAACCGCATGTCTGTCTTTATATTGTGATCATTTTGAAGGACATTTAGTTATTGTAATATTTAACTTAAAATCTATTTTATACACCTTACAGATGAATTTATATGCTTGAGTTCTGCTAACTTGAGGCAGGCATAATCTGATAGCGTCGTACTTTAGTTCTGTCAATTTTAACTATTTTAGAGATTATAATCACTTGTTATTTATTTGAACATAGTTTATTATCGGTGCATATATTGAAAGTTTATGGTATGTTACTTAAATGTGGGACCGCGAGATGGAATGTTTATATTCTTATATGAACTTTATATATTTAATATTTATACAGCCATTTGACGCATAAATTCCAAAATTATAACCCTTGTTTATTCCAATTATGTCTTATTACGGTTGAGGAAATGTATGCTATTTGGGACCTCATTGTTATTGTTATGACTATTTGGGAATCGCTGGTAATAGCAACTTGATATCTATCTCATATTTACCTGATTTATTATTAGTACCCGGATCTTTGTTTTGAAAATCAATTATTATTTTTATGATAGGGCTAATAAGAATTTGTTTGAAGGTCAATTTAACTGTAGATGGTATCATATATTTTGAGTCACCTTTTAAGTGCCTGGGAAGGTGTTCCGCATATTTAAGTTGTTGGTTACCTGCCGCTTAGGCATTGGTCACATATTACGGTTCAAAAAACGCGTTTGCCTATTATATAATTGTTCTTTTCAAATTGCTATTTGCAATTTCACTTCCTAACGCTTTATATGTCTCACTCTTTAATAGAGCTGTATTTGTTTATTACCTGAGTAAAAATAATACTCTCATTTTACCACCCCCGATAGTTATTTATGTGTGGTAACTAGGGCGTGTGGGGGTTTACAGTGTTTTCAATATATTTGTGTGTCTTCAGGAAAAATTTGTATATGTTTAGTTTTATATTATTAATAAAAATAATCCTAGACATGTTTAATTTTTTCTACATTTTTTAAATTTTCCACTTTAAATCTAAATGTATAGTTTTAAATATTTCTTGCACACTTATTATTTAGGAACATTTTTCTAAAATTATATGGTTCAAACCAAATTGACATGAACAATTTTAAATGGTATCGTTTAGCAGTGGTGGAATAAGTTTTTAAAAACATTTTATTACCCAACTTTTAGAAGAGAAATTTTGATAGGAATTTTTAAGATAATATTGCATCTCTAGAATTTTCTTTGTTAGTAACACATATCTCACTAAATTTGGTTCGAAAAATTACAATTTTGAATACTATCAAAATAAAACAGGCTTTATCCTAAATTCAATTTTTTTAATAAATATAATAGTTTAATAATAAAATTAGTATATGTATATATATATATATACATATATATATACATATATTTTGATATATATATGTATATGTATAGTATATGTATATATATATATATATATATCAAAATAGTAATATTGTGAACTATTACTTATTGAGCCACTGGGACCGCTCATTTAATATATACAAGTACTAGGAAAACATTCTAGATATCAGCACCTATTTAAAACAATCATACAACAAATTTAACTCACACTTAGGGTACTTAACAGATCTTTCGTGTTAACCTAGTCTATGATAGATGGTTGTAAACTTGTAATCATTCATGGATCGTAATCAATTTCAACAGTAATTTAGAAAAATTACTTTTCACAATTGTTGAGTGAGTGTTCGCATTAATGTTGTTTCAAAATCTGTGATTTAAAAAAAACTCATTTTTGTGGCAAACAGACTAGAAAAACTTAGAAGAGCTAGAAGAAAAGGTAATATAAACAACTAATAGGATTTTAATTCCAAAATAAATATAGCTACCGACATTTCTTAACATTTTCATTGGTAGCCTAGCTCAAAATAAAGGGGATAGTACAAACACTCAAACTCTTATATGAACTTTCTTTTCCTTTTTTCTAAGCAAAATATCAATATTTTATGATTATTTTTATGAACAAAATAATACAACAAATCAATTACTACTATAAAAAATTCACCTCTGACAAGACATCTTGTGAATGTGGGGAATGCCAGGCCACCACCGTGGTTCGGATTCCACGTTAAACTGTAGGTCCTCCATTTTTTATTAGTGAAAATTTATAAATGAAGAATTTAATAGCAATGTGATGACATGAAGATGTGCAACACCTTGTAAATTGTTAAAACTTTAATGCAAAGTCTTGACCCTTGTGGACCCAACATTGATCTTTTTTTATCGGTCCAAACATACCAATGAGGACATTAATTCATTAAAAATAAAATTATAAAATTTAAAACCGGGACTCAAAAAAAGAAGTTTTGAGTAAATATCTCAATTTTTAAACAATAGAGTGAGAAAGTCCGTGCGAGTTTCCGTACCATTTATTATTATTGGTTTCCGAATGTTTTCAAAGTTTGACCTCGTTTTTTGTCTAGGATATCCTTGTGACTCCTTGATAACAAAGAAGTGTTCAAATTATCTTTTTTTAAATGTTTTTTAAACGGTTTTCTACACTACAAGGCTTTGATAGTTTAATTAAATTGGTGGGGAGTTATAATTTAGGGTAAATATACCCTTATTTGCATGGAGGGGGAGAGTAAAAATGCTTAAGAAAATTTACAGCTTGTTTACCAGGCTGGAATTTGAATCCCGACCTCATCACCGGCGAACCAAACGAGCATACAATGAAGATTGTGCACCTGTCGATAGCCTACTTGTTTTAACTGCAGTAAATTAGGTTTTATAATTGTTAATTTCTCTTTGAATGTTGCACCTTCTCTAACGCCATTGTAACCTCTTTAAATAATTTAACTCAACAGACATTTCAACCCCTACCTCCCCAGCCCTGGAACAAGTGAGTGACCAATTGGTTGGAATCAACTATTCTATCGCTAATTAAACAAAACAAAATTGTTAACAGTTGTTTTATTACTTGAGTGATTTTCTGCATGTTAATATTATGTTCATACAAAATAAATAAACATAGATGGTGATTTTAATTGTTTTTTTTAAATATATCAAGACATGTACACTTGTTTGTATTTAAAAAATATTGTGTACTTTGTGGAAAGATGTGCAAGTTTAAATGTATAAATAAATATAGATTATTTTAAACTTACTTTGCCTTTTATTAATATTTCCTTAAACATTAATTCAAACTTGATGTGTTGATTTTAGTTTTTCTAGAAATGGTATAAAGAGTTATATTAGTTGTGCCAACTATTATCACTTGAACAGATTTTATTAAAAAACTTACTTTTGACCCATTGTAAATAATTTTTGTAGAAAACCTATATTTATGTTATGTTAAATATTTAATGTATTACATTTGGTGTTAAAAATGTAAATAAAAATAAAAATTGTTCAAGTTAAATGGATTAGCAAAACAACTAATAGTAACAATAAAAATAAAATAGTAGTAGTAATAGTGCTATGCAAATAAAATACCTGCTGAGCCACCGAGACCTCTCTTTAATACAATAAAAGTGCTCACATATTTGTCTAGATAGCAGCACAAATGCGGAAAAACCCATACAAACATTTTAACATAGACTTAACAGATCTTTCGTGTTATCCTGATCATTACTGTAGATAACCGTAATGGCTTCTCAAATCAAATGAGGTCGACATGGACTAAAGGCTTATTTTTCAATATATTTTGTTGTGATCGTATAGTGGCAGCGTTGTTAGTTAAAATAATACACTTCATTTATTTAAATTCTTATTTATTACTCCCTTGTGCCAATTATTTAGCTATTGTGTTAGATTAACTAACGAAACCATATCTTTAAATTACTATTTATTATATTGGTTGGCTTTTAGTATTCCACTTTATACGTCACGCGTCTTGGTTAGTGTGAGATTGGTCGTCGACAGATTCAAGATAAGTTCACAATATCAATTGCTTTAGCCGTGATGTAATATATTAGCTATCACGCCTGATTCTTTTTATTATAATAATTAGATCCGCGGCAACTAACCGAGCAGCTAACACGAAGTGTCTTTAAATGATTTAAAAAAACACGATAACCCAGAGTTGACCTGGGAGCATCCTTGGCCTAAGTCTGGCGAGACAAGAGTAAGGCGTCTCCTAATCAACTCTGATATTTTTTAAATATCAGGAAAACACTCCCAGTGGTCTTCAATATCCAACATGGACGAACCTAACTGTTCCCCGGAGCCTTAGCACGGTCTAAAACAAGGGAAGAAAGCCACGCCCCTTAATAGCTTTTAGGAAGCTATTGTTGTTTCGCCCGCAACTCTCACAATACAGTATTCCTTAATATCTGGCTAGCAGGTTATTAACCTTGCAATCCCTGTTACTGCATACAAGGTTGATAAAAACATCTTATTTTCTACCATGTTAATAAATAATTGCAGCAGGGTCCGGGGATCAATCCTCGGTCCCGGCACAGATTTATCTGATTGCCAAACTCTTCCTTCACCTCTGACAAGACGTGCTAATCACAGCTTGCGAATGTGTGGAATGCCAGGCCTCCACCATGGTTCGGATTCCACGCTAAACTGTAGGTCCTCCATTTCATCTCTCAATCACCCTGCCATTACACATTAGCGTAAGTGCGTATAACTTGAACAGGTAGTAAGGCGTAATAATAATAATGATAATCAATCTCAATGCTCAGCCAACTCTACAAAGGTAAATATAAAGTATTCAGTCTCTGCTAAGGTGGGGGAGGGGGGATTCCTTTATGGGAAAGTAGGCAATCAGTAAAAAATAATGTTATAAGGACTTAGTTAGCCCTTCTTTCTTTACCCATGTCCTTCCAATAAATGTGTAAAAATAGGATACCCTGAGAGTTTTTTTAAACTTTGTTGCTTCTAGAAGCGGTTTAGATTGGTTATTCTTCGTCAAATTTTTGAAAAATAGGTTCCTCTTAAGGTTATCTTAAGTGAACCTCATTCAGAAAATTTCTGAAATTTAGATAGTTCTAGGCGCTATTTGAAGTGATACATACGCAGAAATTTTTGAGATTTGGATGCCTCCACAAGCTATTTTAAATGCTGCTCCTCCAGAAAAATCTTCAAGTTTGGATGCCCTTAAGTTATTTAAAGTGGTTTTCTTACAGAATTTAAAAAAATGGTGCCTTTATAAACTATTTAGAGTGATTCTTTAATGGATTTTTTTTAAATTACATCCCTTTAGAAGTTATTTGGAGTTTGATTCAAGCCACTCTTTCTGCTTCATATTCTAGAATATCATAGATTGTAAAATACATCTAGAGTAAGACAAATTTATTCCAGTGGTCAGTAAATGATTTACTTTTCTTCCTCCCGGTTCCCCTATCTCTGGTAGTATGAACTATTGTTAAATTTCTACTCTCCCGATGTCACCCCCCTCCTGGCTGTCACCCAGGGTGGACCGCGGGTGGTGTTTTAGGTTAAGTGGTATACATACTTTTAATTACCCTATATGTTAACCAAACGTCTGAGTTATGCCCATGCGAAATTTCATCTCAATCGGTGTCGTGTTTTCTGAGTTAAAATGTAAAGTAGATTTATAGCACATGACTAAATGACACAGTTATTACCTCAAAGTATAGAAGTAGATAGTACTATATAGCCTATAGCTTGTTTACAGGTTTTGAATAAGCTATAAAATATGAGTATGTTATTATCATGAACATTGATTTATTATTTACCTATGCTATATGCTCCAGATTAGTTTGTAATGATGTATTTGTATTAATTATACTCGATATTCGTAAAGGATTCAATCCCTGTTGCTTATTACTGTAAGATATACAGTATGATTTTATGTGGAGTCCCGTTAATTGAAAACTGGAAACTAGAGTTGCCATAATGGCGAAAATAAAATTGTATTTAATTTCGTAATAGTTTTAATTTATAATGCAAATATAAACCATACAGTTATTCATTATTGGTAAATTTTGATAACTTTTTAGTTAATAAATCAAATAAAACATATTTCAACAAAGCAAAGCTCTAGTGACTTTCTATCAATTTTGGTGGTCGAGACTATGCTTCCTATAAAAGTCAGACTATTTGTAGGCCTACTTGCCGATGGCATTCTAAACTTTAAAGTTCATTGCCACACTTCCAAAAGTAGACTACAGTAGCCCCATGGTTTCTTTGGTGCTGACTGACAGCTCACTACTGACTTCTGACAGTCAACATTTAGGTATATACCTAAATTTTGACTGCCAGAAGTGAGAGCTACTAAACACATGTTTTTGCAGATCATATGGTTCGGCGTAGGAATACATAATTTGGTCTGGTAACTTTTCAAAGCCGTCAGCTGTCAGCCAGCACCAAAGAAGCCATGGAGCTACTGTAGGGGCCCTGTCTTGAGGTAGTTCTATCCCGTCCACCTCATTATAACCTATTCCTTTCTTGAGCTCGTTCTATCCAGGTCACCTCATTATAACCAATCCCTATCTTGAGCTAGTTCTAGCCAAGTCACCTCATTATAACCAATCCCTATCTTGATCTAGTTCTAGCCAAGTCACCTCATTATAACCAATCCATATCTTGATCTAGTTCTAGCCAAGTCACCTCATTTAACCCTATCCCTTTCTTGAGCTCGTTCTATCTAGGTCACCTCATTATAACCTATCCCTATCTTGATCTAGTTCTATCCAAGTCACCTCATTTAACCCTATCCCTATCTTGAGCTAGTTCTATCCAGTTCACCTCATTACAGAATATTTATTTCAGGTCAATTCTAATGTTATCATCCCATTTGCGTTTAGGTCTTCCCAATGGTCTCTTCCCATTGGATTTTACAGTGAATAATATATATTAATACAGATATTTACATACATATCATATTATTTATAATTAGCCTGTTATTTACATATAAATCATTTATATATTTGGTCTTTTATACATTGTGAGTATAAACATTCAAACTCGTATATGAACATTCTTTTCCTAACCAAAATATCAATATTCTTTGATTATTTTTATGAACAAAATAATACAACAAATCAATTACTACTATAAAAAGTATATATATACTTTATCTCTGTATAGTTTTAATACAATACATCAAATTGACTTACTATACCTGAGAAACAGGATATCGGCCAGCCAATATTGTCTCCCAAACTAAATTTACCGTTTCAAAAAACCAGCTAAAATGGTCAAATTTTACCTTTTTTTTTGTAGCAAACACAACTCTTGCAAATGAATAACTATTGTTATTTTATCTTGTTCTTGAAAATGTTTTAGGCAAAATAATACATTGAAGTAACCTTTTACATGAACTGATCACAGCTAAGAAGTGGGAGTAAACTTCACCAAGAAATAAATTAAATTGTTGTAATTGTAATTTTGTTGGGAAATAAGTAATTTTAGCTTGCATTAATTAATGCTTATTACAGTTCTTTTCAGGCTAACTTAACCTTACATGAGTAAACAAACTAAAATTTTGTTTAATAGGCACTATAATGAAATTAATATAAATTTTAAATAATATTTATCAAATGCATGCTTTTTTTTAGCATTGTGTCTTACTACCAGTTCGAGCTATACGCTTATGTACTATTTATGCTCATGCTTGTAGGGATTATGAAGACTAGGATTAGAGGAAGTATACCCACATATGCATGGAGGAAAGAGTGGAAAAACACCCACTCTCATTACACTTGACTGAGTTTTAACCCTTGATCTCCCCATTATCGGCAGTCTGGTTTACTGTGTGAGTAAAGCTTTAGACCACGCCACCACTAAAGCAGGTTGTATGATATTACTCATTCAGAAATTTATTAATATCTCTGTGGGGAATGCCAGGCCTCCACTGTGGTTCGGATCCCACGTTAAACTGTAGGTCCTCCATTTCATCTAACAATCACCCTTCCATTACACATTAGCGTTAGTGCGTATAACCCGAACGGGTAGTAAGACGCTGTGCTAATAACAATAATAATAATATTAATATCTTGTCTGCTGTCAAGGAATGTAAAACTCAGAAAGTGCTTAAGAAGATATTGGGGAATGGAAGAGGCTACATAATGATAATTTGCATACCCTGTACTCATCATAAGACATGGTTAGTGTACTGGTAATCAAATTTTGCAGATTAAAATGCATCAGGAATGGTAGAATCTAAAACTGTGCTCAAACCTAATGGGGAGAGACCATTGGGAAGACCGAGGCGCATATGAGAGTTTAATATTAGAATGGACCTGTGTACTCTTTTAAGTGCGACAATGAACTTTCAAGTTTCTATTGCTATAGTGTAAGTAATTATTGATTAAATAAATAATTTATTTTGATAGGTAGAAAACAATGTATTATACCACAAATGATCATGAGTAAACTTTATACAAATACAAAGAACATAAGTCAATATAAAAGATATTGTCAATAATCTATTTAAACATTTCTCTTGGAATTTTAGTGAATTTTAATTAAATTTTATTGGCTTATTCACAATTATCAAACTTTATAAAACCTGGTGTTATTTGATTTGACATCTTCTTAGTTAGGCCTATATTAATAGACCTACAGTTTAACGTGGAATCCGAACCACGGTGGAGACCTGGCATTCCTCACATTCACAAGATGTCTTGTCAGAGGTGAAAACTGCTTTAGAAGATATTGGGGAATGGAAGAGGCTAAATAATGATAAGTTGCATACACTGTACTCATCACAAGACATGGTTAGTGTACTGGTAATCAAATTTTGCAGATTAAAATGCATCAGGAATGGTAGAATCTAAAACTGTGTTCAAACCTAATCGGACGAGACCATTGGGAAGACCGAGGCGCATATGAGAGTTTAGTATTAGAATGGACCTGTGTACTCTTTTAAGTGCGACAATGAACTTTCAAGTTTCTATTGCTCTAGTGTAAGTAATTATTGATTAAATAAATAATTTATTTTGATAGGTAGAAAACAATGTATTATACCACAAATGATCATGTGTAAACTTTATATGAATACAAAGAACATAAGTCAATATAAAAGATATTGTCAATAATCTATTTAAACATTTCTCTTGGAATTTTAGTGAATTTTAATTACATTTTATTGGCTTATTCACAATTATCAAACTTTATAAAACCTGGTGTTATTTGATTTGACATCTTCTTAGTTAGGCCTATATTAATAAAGATATATTTTCATAGATAATTGTAACTAAACAAAAAATATCATTTTTATATGAGTGTGGTAGGCTTGATTCCAAAATAGCTAGAACCTAAGCTACTAAAGATAATTCCAGTTTTAGTAAAAATAATTTTATTAAATCACTAAAACTTAGTTGGGCAGTGGGTTTTTAACTACAGACCAAAAAATTAAATAATTTATATCAGACAGTGATGTCACAAGTTTTTTTTTTTTTTTTTTTTTTTT
>CABFVX010003398.1:23056-43240 GCA_902151425.1 Timema shepardi
TGTTAATAAATGTCCAGCTTTTTAAATTCATTAGGATTGATAAAGATATGTCAAAGAGAAATTTGAAACTGTGGTTGGAAAATCACCTTGTGTCCAAATTAAACTTACAATTCATCTGTGAAGTGTTATCGATTTGTTCTTATCTGGGTCAAAAGTGTGAATAAGTACTACCCATTTGGCTTTACTATTCTTGTATTTTTTATTTGAGGCAATCACAAATATACCTAATGTTAGCTACTCTATTTTTGTGAACGAGTTTTATTCTTCATGTGATAAAAAATATAATTAGGGCACTGCGTTTTATTACCCGTTTGGCTTATGTCTTCAGTTATTTGGTTTATTGTGAGAGTGACACCTTAGACCATGTGGCCACTGAATTGGATCAGTTTTCTATTAAATTAGCTATAAATGTATGTCTTCATTACTTAAAATTATCAAAGTGATAGTAACAGTTGTAAGTTTTGATACATGAATTTTGAATTTACTTGGGAAGTATTATGGGGGAATAAGATAGTCTCAGCCACCCCACCCACGATAAAAGCATGGGGGATTGAAACCTCCACATCAGGACCATCTGTTTAGGAGCACTACCAATTTTTATTCTTGAGAAACAAATCTCTTCTGTCACGCTGCCATTGCTAATTAAAGTTTTCATTTTCAAAAACATAAATTTATTTGCTTTTCAAGTCCGCCATATTCACTGTACATACCTTGTCGAGGATGACATGAGCGGATATTGCAACAGTATTACATTTCTTTGGCACAATTTTGAATATACATATATCTACCTAACCCAACTTTTATAGTGTGTATGTGTGTATATACATATATATGCCTGTTTAGTTAACCAGAAGAAAATTAGTTTTAAATAGATATCCTGCAATAACAATGCAATGTATTTGTTAAAATTCGACCAACACTTCTTTGTTAAATGTTCTTCACAAGGCCTAAATAGACTGCATTTTACAGTAACGCTTCTAAATAGCCTACATGCAATAAAATTTAACCCATCAAATACATCCCTAATTAGTGAGTTATGACTTGAGATAATAACAGAAGTACCAATATAATATTTTTACGTACGATTCCAACATAGAATTGTACAAGGTGAAATAATAATGTGAAAATATAATACATTTGTTAACTGCTGGGTTCAAAGAAATGTTATAGTTTATTCCTTGTGACGTTTGTTTGGGGTTAGAATTTCCTGACACTGACACAGTGCACACACTCAGATAAAAACGGACTTGCTGTTAGGTTTCAAAGAGATGCCGCTCTTATCAGTCCGTGCAGGTGCAGTACTCGCTCTTATCAGTCTGTGCAGGTGCAGTACTCGACCATGTTATATTTAGGGGCAAGATGATACTACAGCAAGACTTTCTGTCTTTATCGAGACCTTTGACCTAGCACAACAAAGCTCTACAACAGTCATGTCTAACCTGCGGCTCGCGGGCAGCATGTGGCTCGATCCATGAATCTGTGCGGCCCATGGACCTTTTTAAAAACCATATATAAATGTGGCCAGATCCATATTATTATATAGATTGTAGAAATACACCATTTTATATTATTACATTAAGCTATTAGGCATTATTTGGAGAAATATTGCACTTGAGGACCTAATTTTTACTTTTTACTCACCAGAGATCGATTAACAATAATATTTAGCACTGCGTCTTACTACTTGTTCGAGTTATATGCTTTTTAAGTACTAATTACTCTAATGGATTAGGAATTGGGAAGGTTGAATTAGAGGAAGTGAACCCGCATTTGCGTGGAAGGGAGAGTGGAAAACCATTTAGGAAAAACCACCCCCAGTTCACCCGACCAAGATTCGAACCTCGAGCTCCCCATCTTTAGCAGTCGAGCTCAACACGACAAGCGCGTTAGCCAACTACGCCACTGAAGCGGGTATCGATTAACAAAAATTGTAAAATTTATACGCCCTGTCCCATGTTTGACACTGTGTAATTGTGTGAGGAGTTGTTTTATCTTATGATAATGAACAAACACCCGAAAGGTCACGAGGAACACATTTGTCAACATTGAAAAGTGACTAAAACACAAGCTTTGGAATAATCACACTGCTGGGGGTAGGGAGGGGGGGGGGAAGAAAAAAGAATCAAGTCTTAGAAATTATATAGTCTTAAATCAATTTTGTAATAATTAGTAAGGACTTTGAATTAAATTTTTTCATAAGATGGTAATAATAAAGAATTTTCTGAAATGCGGCACCCTTAGCATTTTAAATATTAAATGTGGCCTTTTGATCAAACGAGTTTGACACATCTGTTCTACAACTAGCTATGATCCAATGAAGTAAGCGAGAAATTGGCCACGCAGACGTTTAGCTCTAACACAATATTTAGTTATTACTTACTTATTCTATGGCATTAAATCTAAAGTTCATTGCCGCAGTACGCCACCTATCCCTATCTTTAGTTAGTTGTATGCAGTCCACCTCATTATCCCCTATTTCTTTCAGAATGCATTCTAATGCTATCCTCTACTATGGGTTATTTCAAAATATGGTTCACGCCATAATAAAGTCAAAAGATTCCGACATGGCTCTTTTTTCTTAACAATCCTATATCTTAAGTTTCATTAATAGAAAAAATGTATGAAAATGTACTGGAGTGTCTATGACGATGAGATTGGGGTTCAAGTCCTGGCCAGGTGTACTGATAATCTTTTTCCTAAATAGCTTTCCATTTTCCCTCCATGCATGTGTGGATTCACTTTTGTCTAGATAAATTATCATCATTAATCCATAAGCGTAATTAGTTCATATGCTTATAATCGGAGTGGGTAGAAAAACACGGAAAAATAACTAAATAGATAAAGCAGTATGAATTAATATAAAAAAAGTACCCATATTTTCATATCATCACTAATGCACTGGTGTAGTGAATTTGTTATTGTGTCGGTATACTTAACCGGGATTTGAATCCGGTCTCTTTGCTACCGGCAATTCAATGTAATACGCGAGCGAAGCCTTATGATCATACGATCACCGACATGGGTTGCACTGCAGTGAATGAGGGAAGAAAGCCATGATCATGGTTACATGCTTGCATTTTATAAATTTATTTTTATAGTATATGGTATTAGTGGGAGCTAATTACTTAATCATTATATATTATGGTAACTATATTTATAAGTTTAACCTAGGCAATATGACATAATACTTAAGAAAATATATCATTTAATTAAATGATATAATTTAACAAGTCAAGGAACCTTATCAAGAAAAAGATTTGAACATTGTGTTGAACTAACTTTTTATCCTTCATATAGAGGAATTTTGGTGAAGTTTCTTAAATATAGATAAAAATTTGCCCCTATTCCCTACATCCTTGGTTGCATAGTTAGAGGAATTGTGAATGCCCTTAACGGCCAGTGAGTTAACTAGCTTCTGCTTCGGTGACCGCAAGGTCTAACGCGCTACTCTCGCAAATGACTTGACTGCTGATAAAGGAAGATCAAGGCTCGATCCCAGTTGGGTGGACTGAAGGTTGATTTTCCTAAATAGTTTTCAACTTTCACTCCACAAAAAATCGGGTGCAATTCTTCTGAATTCAACCTTACTCACCCTAAACACACTAGCGTAGTTAATATATATAATCGTATAACTCGAACTGTTAGTAACTCTCTAGTATAACGCGGTGGTAAAAAAAAAATTTGTAGCACAAAATATACAGGCTAGATCTTAAAATTATCTGTTTAGAAAACAATACAAATCCTTTTTACTGTCGCTTATTGCCGGTTACTAATTTTACATAATATTTTAAAACTTTTGTCAAATTTCAAGTTTTAAAAAAGGCCACTAAGAAATTTTTACTTAATGATTTTCAACTCTTTCTTCATGAAAAAGCGAGTATATTTTCTCTAAATTATACCCTCCTCAACTCTAATCTATTAATATAAAAATAAAATAGTTCATATTTGTAGACCAGCGCTCACTATCCTTTAATGTTGCATCCAGTGTTGCAGAATTAATTGAGACTGTTCAATTCGTGATATTATTTTATAAGGTTATCATTATTTCGAGTTATTTTAACCTACATTCTTAATTTAGCAAACCCTACAAAAATATGTCAAGTAGTGTGAGGTTAAGCTGACGGGCTGGCAAAAAAAATATTTTGAGTGTAAACAAGAACAAGCTTGTATTGAATTAACCGTTCTGTCACTTAGCCCACTCTTAACTGGATGATATCAATGTTTGTCAAGCAGTTCGTCCTCTCATGTCAACCACTTTGTTGTCTATCACTTTGTACTCCTATACTTTGTCGGCCACTTGACCCACCCAGCCTTCCAAATATTTGTTTTCATTTTGTCTACTGGTTGGTTGTCTATCACATGGTCCAGCTCATGCCGATCACTTGGTCCGTGTTGTTTGTGTTGTTTCTTCGTGTCTAGCAGTTTGCTGTCTACCACTTTGTCCTCTCGTGTCGACCACTTTGTTGTCTATCACTTCGCCTGCTCCCCATTGAGTCATGTGGCTCCCAACTGTTAGGCTTTCCACCAGCCTAATAATACACCCTACCCCTTCTTCCATACCTTAGACACGCCACATTCCAAAACCTCTTGCTTTCTGCTAACATTGGTATTCCCCTCCCCTTGTATTGAACAATGGACAGAGTATTTTTAGTTCTGAGTCACCAGATTATCTGACTACCTGCTTGTCTCATGTCAGTTTCTGTTCAGAACCAATGGTATCAACAAGTGGTTCATGGTGTGTTTGGAAGTGTCCATTTAAATGCGTTTTAATTTGATAAAAAAAGATATTTTTTAAAATCTACCTGTACTGTAAGGTGCATTTTTTTTTCCAACTAAAAACTTTTAATTTTTAGTTAACTTAAACAAATTATTTTTCTAATCTCACATAACTGGTGTGGTTTTATGTGTGATTTCATTACTTTTGAATGACATTTAAACTAATTTAGGCATAAAAATCAATGATAGGACTGAGTGGAAATGGAAGAAGTAGCCACATCTAAAAATAGAATGTTTATTGCTGTAATCCATTTAGTAAATTTGGGCATACTTAAAAAAAACACTTAAGAACTGTTAAAGACAATATTATGAGTTGCTCCAAATTAATAAGATTTGTGATACCTGTCGGAAGGTCGTTCTTAAATTATCTAAAATTGATGAAGAGGAAGAAGCCTCACAATCCTCAGAGAATGAGGATGACAATAATGGTACGGAAATAATTTAAATGTCAACTACACAAAAAGAAGAGACCTTAGGTGCGGTGAACAGGAGTTTGACTGTTCTCGGTGAAACTAAAAAGTTTATGAAAGAAGAAATATCCTGAGGAAAAGTTTTAAAAAATTACTGAATCTTTTAGAACAAAATTTTCGAATATAAGCCCAGGCAGTTCATCTGTAGAAACTTGCATTGCCAATACAGAAATAATAACTTATCTAAAGGAAACATTTTACTCCAGAGATAAAAGCGTGAAGATGCAAATTTTAACAACCATGTCTCAAATTGGGATATTAAAACAAATCAAAAATGAATTTGCTGTTTCAAATTTTATGACGCGAAACGAAAAAAAAACTTGTTGAGGAAAAAGGTATGTCAGCACCAAATCTGTGGCCGGATAAAATGTTTGATCCTGACACTGTTGCACTAGTAAAATAAGTTTATGAAAATGATTAAGCTAGTCATCAAATGTCCGGTAAAAAAGATTTTTTTCAGTTAAAATAGATGGAAAACAAATTCTTGTTCAAAAAAATTTTGATTCTGAACCCTTTGAGAGTGGTTTATCTATTGTCAAAGAACGACATCCAGAGTGTAAAATCGAATTTACAAAGCTCTGTGAGTTTCGTCCAAAGCATTGTGTCCTCGTTGGATCAAGTGGCACACATTCTGTATGTGTTTGTATGACGCGTCAAAATGTAAAATTAATGATGGCGCAATGGAAAATGCCTGAGATGTATGTTGGAGGAATGCCAATAAAAACATATATAAAGATTTGATATTTAATATTGTTTGTATTATTATTATTATTATTATTACCACATCTTACTAGCCGTTCGAGCTATACGCACTTACGCTAATGTGTAATGGTAGGGTGATTGTGAGATAAAATGAAGGACCTACAGTTTAACGTGGAATCCGAACCAAACAAGATGTCTTGTCAGAGGTGAAGGAAGGGTTTGGTAATCAGATAAATCTGTGCCGGGACCGTGGATTGAACCCCGGACCGCCAGCACAGAAGTCCGACACCTTACCCCTAGACCGCCAGGTCACCTTATTATTTGTAATGAACCAACAAAAAAGTGTTATTTTAGTGAATGTGATGATTGCCCGGGCAGTGACGAACTCAGATCTCATTTTGAAGATTGTTTCAAGCAAATTGTATTGAGAATGTTACATTTAAACAATGGTTGCAGATAAAAAACACAGGACAACACTAGAAACTATGACAATACCAAATCAGAAATTTTTAGACTTCTTATTTGAAAGTATGCCAAAATTATTGCGTCATTCATATATTGCGAAACAGCAGTCAGCATATCTGAAGAACATCAAGGAAAAACATCCCTCCAAATAAGTATTTAGTTACCGTATATGTGACTTCACGGGCAATTATTATTTTATATTATAATACTCTGTACAAGGCTTCCACTGGAACAATGCACAAGCCACAATCCATCCTTTTGTTATCTATTACAAAACTTAAAATACAGAGAATTTTGTGCAAATACTTCTGGTGATTATCTATGGCTGTATGTCACATGATCCAGTAGCTGTACATCTCTTTCAAAGAGTAATGATTGGTTTCTTAAAGCAAACTTTCCCCACACCACCTGAAAAAATACATTATTTCTCAGATGGAGCAGGATCACAATATAAAAATAAGTTCAACCTTCTCAACCTTTACTTTCATTAAGAAGATTTTAGCATTAAAGCAAAGGGAATTTTTTTTGCCTCCTCCCATGGTAAAAATTCTTTTGTTGGTGTGAGAGGGACTTTAAAATGGCTTGCTGCCCTAGTAAGTCTGCGCATGGTACACAATGAGCAAATTATGACACCTCGTCAGTGTTATGATTGAGCCAAAGATAATATACCAAAAAAATTTTGTACTCGACCAAAGAAGATTATGAAACAGAAAACACATTCTTACAACCAAGACTAAAGAATGCAAAAACTGTCAAAGGGACGCAACAGTTGTACAACTACATTCAAAATTAGAGTAAAACTAGGCTGAAAGATAAGTACTACTGAAGCCAAAGAATAAATAGTATTTGTTGAAGAGGAAGACAACCTATTGGAGATAATTGACATTGTTGGATTTGTAGCTCGCCAGTAGTCAAACCATTGGTGGTTGGGGTGTGTTCTTGGTGAAAAAGAGGAAGACATCAAGATAAGTTTCTTAGAGCCGTATGGACCCAGTCCATCTTTTAATTAAATACCACCAATTCCCAGACATAATTAGTGTTAATAGATCTAAAATTATACCTAAAGTTGATCCAATGACACCAACAGGAAGAGTGTATCGACTGACAGCAGAATAAATGAACAAAGCAAACAATATTTTACTAAAAAGGTGTACAAAAAACTAATTTTTCAAAATCAGCAATTGACCAGATGATTTTGCTGAAAACATGTATGTGTGCATATACATGTAAGTTCTATCTCATAAATTTTCATATCATTCTTTTCATAGGATAGGACTAATCTCTTAAGTTGTTAAGAATTAAAAAAGGCTTCCATAATTTAGATCGTATTAAATCACCTTACATACCAGAAGCTTAATAAATAATAACAATAATAACACCACCAATAACAATAACCATAACAATAAACAACAGCCATAAGAATAATAATAACAGCAGCAGTAGTAGTGGTAGCAGTAGATTTTTTTAAATTGAATTTGGAGAACATATTTATAATCTTTAAACATGGTCCAGCTAAGCACAATGTGCTTGTCAGCTGGTGCTCACCATAAATGCCATACTTATATGTAATAGTGTAGATATGTAATAAATACATTTTGTTCCTTTAAGTCTATTCTTATAACTAACATAATTCTAACACTTAATTTAGTTCCTTGTATCTATTACACTTTATATTTATCCAATATTCAAAAACCATTCTTGAGTCAATTTCATATCTTATTTGTGAAATTAGTCAATCTAGTATTATTATTTCATTAAGTCTGTGAGTCAACTAGCCATTTTTTATATTTTTCTTTTAATGTCTGATATTCTATCTATTCCCAATAGGGTGTCCTGTATCATGTTAAAAATGTACCACACTAGCTCTATGCAGGTCTAGGGTTACAGGTAGCAATTATTATGATTGAAAAGAACATAATTTAAACAACATATAGATTTATTAATAGAAAAACACATAGTTAAGAAAGTAATGGTTTACAATAATATAGTTGGAAATACGTATGAAGTTTGATCCAAACTGTTAGGCTTGAAAATTGAGACTATGGCTATAAGGGCTGTTCAGTCGCCAGGCCACAGGTAGAACTATTTCTAAAAAGGAGAAGAATTAAATAAATACTAGTAGAAAAATATAGAACAAGATATACATGTAACTTTAATCAGTTTTGCTTGATCGAGCCTTCAAAATAGTATCCGTTAAACATTTCGAATAACAAGCTGTTGATAACAGCAGTCGATGGCTAAGAAACAGGTGTCAACAAAAAGTATTATGGCTGGTCACATTCCCCTTTGGTACTGCCAGGGCATTCATTAATACATAAAGTTCTAATAGCACGCGCATTAAGAACACAAACAATAGGAATCAATCAAAAGTAAAAGGGTATTATTTGTGCGGACTCCACTATGACTCTAGTGCAGTTCCCTGGGTTGCGCACCGAAAATAATACTGCACGTGAAGCTTGACTACTTGACCAACCCAAAATACTGATTTCAATTACTTGAATTGTAATAAGGAAAACAAAACAGACAACCTGGTGGTAGCCATCCATAAATTGAACTGATGCTCACGACGTACAAGGCGTCATGACAAACTTTAACTCAAAAATAGATAAAAGGAACTTGTGGAAGTTTATAAGTCCCTAACTAAGACATTATAACTTTCTACGCCAGAGGCTCATAATCTAAAGACAGAAAGGTGTGTGTATATATGTGTGTATGTATATATATATATATATATATATCAGCATAGTCTACAGGACTGAATTACAATATTTGAAAAACAAGCAACAAAGAGACTTGTCCCGTATTCTGAATGGCACAATATTTAATCAATAAAAAAAGCTTTGAATTAGCAAGTCAACAAGACTTGAAGTTGATTAACTGTCAACTAGACATACTATCAATTTGAAAGAAAATCGTCTCTGACATTACACAGAAAACTAAAAGGGTGCAACAGATATAGCTCATCTTTATAACAAAAATTAGATTCTAAGTCATAAGGACTCGTCGATTAATTTACAATACTTAATAAATTGAAGTCTGTGGTTCCACCCATAGCTGTGGTGAATCCCACGGCCTAGACTTCGTAGGTGGCATTGAAATGCGTCATCCTGTCTGAGGTGGCGGTGTATCCGATGCCTCAATCTTCATGGTCTACGTGACGATGCTGGAGTCCTTCCTTCAATGCAGGGATACAGTAAACTGGCTATATTGTGAACCGGGACGGGGGTCCTTATATAGTTCCCAACCTGATACGAATGAAAGAAAGCAGAAAGGATGATAAACACAAGAACATAGAAACGAGAGATGCAGACGAAGGTGGGGAGAAAAAGAATTTAACAAGAAAAAAAACCTTGCAAGGAAAAGGAAGGGACAAGTTTCCTTGGTTTACCACCAGGGTCGTTGATGAGCAGTAGGTCTTTGCGTCGATGCCCATATGCATTTCCCCTTTTCGACAGATCTAGTTATGATAGCACATGTGGCGGCCATCATTGAATAGTTCTGTGCTTCACATGTGGGACAAATGAATCTATAGACATCTTGAAGAGGTGAGTAAACACCAAAGCATATTATATTCAACTATATCTGTTTTAATTGTGTTATTTAGGATCCGTTATTATTTTTATAAGAATTTGTGATATAGATGTACTTTACTAAATTTTCTTGTCAACAGTATGGCAAGCATAATATAAATTTATCCGACATCATCCAATGGGAAAAGCAATGCGTTAAAGTATTTTATTCATAACTATGATAATATTAATCCTCTTCTTTGATATCTACTCCAGTATTTATCAAAAGACAATATTTTTGACCAACCACGTGTTTGAATGTAGGGAGAAACGTAATTTTATTAGACTGCATCTTCGGAGTAGACTCAATTAAATATGTAAATATAGTTTCTTTCTTGCATAAATTATTAAACTATTGAATTTTTTAATTGTAGCTGTCCAATCTATCTGATGGACATGCTACAAAAAGTGTTGGTATTATTATTTTCTTGTGTGGTTTTCCTTACTTATTTATATATAAAGGTATTTTGTATTGTGGTTTCTGGTGTTGTGACTATGAGCCTTCAGGGTGTCTACCATTCGGGA
This sequence comes from Timema shepardi, assembly GCA_902151425.1. Taxonomy (NCBI): domain Eukaryota; kingdom Metazoa; phylum Arthropoda; class Insecta; order Phasmatodea; family Timematidae; genus Timema; species Timema shepardi. The sequence goes on from CABFVX010003398.1 coordinate 33,564, forward strand.
AAATCAGGGAAAACTGGAATTAGCCGGGAATTAGAAGTGATCATGAAAAAATGAGAATACGTCGGGAATTTGGTAAATTCTAACAAAAATCCCAGAAAATGTTGTTTTACTCAAAATATGAAATATAATAATCATTAAATCAATAAATAATAATGTTATTCAAACTGTAGTTTTTGTTTGTTTGTGGCTGTTTAATATATTTTATGATTCCTAGTAAACAATGTTAATACAAATTTTTTTTTTAAATATTTATTTATATTTTAAAACTTATTATTAATAAAAAAGATTAGTAGAAAAATGAGGTGGGAGGCGGTGAGTTAGAAGGATGTGACATACTTTTTGGTCGGGAATTTCAGGAAATGATCAGGGGAAATTAGGGAAAAAGTCGGGAATTTCATTGGTTAAGTTGAGTAAATACCATGGCCTCTCTTACTTTATATATTTCTGAATACTGAATTATTATTTTATAGTTAGACATTTTTTTACTGTCAATGGTTTCCACTCCTTATTCATGACTTTGCTACTATTGTTGTTTTCACTCATTATTTTAAGAACTTTTAATTCGAATATTTCTTAATTGAGATATATATATATTTATCACTTGTCTTTCCCAGGACGTAATACCATAAACTAGATGTGATTTGATTAGCGCTTGATGCACTATTTTTAGAATATCAAATATAACATTGTTTTAGTATACATCCCGAACGGGTAGTAAGACGCGGTGCTAATAATAATAATAATTTAGTATACATATACTAACCATTCCTGCTCTTAGCTTCCTACTCATTATATCTATATGAGTATTCCATTTCATATGAGAATCAATCATTAGCCCATGATATTTCTATGTCTCAACTTGCGTGGATGTTAAACAATTAAACGGTTTTATATTATGTAAACAAGCTAAGCAATGACCATTTATATCTAATTTATACCTTATAACCTCTGTTAGTCTGATATGCATTGGGTTTTTTTTAATGTTAATTATTAATTTAATATCATTAGTGTAGTTTTATATCGTATTAAAGTTTTCATGCAACATTTGTTTAGCTCTATCTACATTTTTGTGCACCACATACAGCATTGTGTCGTCAGCATACATAACTATACCACAGTTCTGTAGACAGTTTGACATGGTTCTTGTATAGATCACATATAAGATTGGCCCAAGCATACTGCCTTGCGGTACTCCAATATTTATACCCAATTCTTCACTTACTATATTATTTTTTTTAACTATTATTTTCCTATTTGTTAGGTAATCTTAAAACTATTCATACATATTACCTTTGATATCAATTTTATAAAGTGATTGTAGTAAAATATCTTTATCCAACATATCGAAAACCTTCGACATGTCTAATATTATTATTAATACTAACAACAGTAACAGTAACAATCCCTTGAAAATATTGTTACTAGTACTACAATTTTCATCATAACTCATGACCCCATTTTGAAATTTTCAGTTTATAGTTAAATAACATAAATCTTTTTCAAAAAAAACTATCACAATTATTTTTTAAATAAGAGTGAAAAAAAATTCTGTTAAAAGTGTGTCAAGTTGTATATCTGATTAAAACCCATTTCAAAATGAAAAAAAGAACGAAAATGCATAATTCTAGCACCAATAGAACAAAAGTTAATAAGAATGAAAAAATGTGGTGTGGGATAAAAAATCTATTTCAAAAATCAATTTTTCAAAAATAGGGCCATTCAAAAATCTAAAAAATGTATTTTAGTATTAGATCCAAGGAAAGAATAATTGTTAAGAATTTCATTTAAATACAAAATGGTCAGGTTTTTTTTATTTCACTTTTATTTGACGTGACATGACCCAACCATAATTTACACTCACAAAAAAGTAAATAAAAGATTACCCTCAAACACTATCCTTAGTGAATAACAGAGTTACTAAATGTAAAATCAAACAATTGAAGTTAATATTTTTTTGTGAAAAGTAATGCATAGAAAGTAATGTTTTTACTATACTATTTTGCCACAAAGAAAAGTGTTTATGTATTATCATTACACTCTTAAATTGCAGTTTACATGTCTTATGGAGTCTGCAGTTGCCATATCTTACTCACTTAAGACAGATAGGCCTAACCATTTCTATATTCAATACTAATCAAGTCAGGCCCTGTTTGTACAAAGTTTATGTATACACATTATGGCAATATATTTTATAATGTATTTCCATGTAGGTTGGCTACCATGTGTGGTGACGTAATAAATTATCTGCTTCCCATCATGCCCCATCCTAAATGTCTATCGAGAATCTTATCGATAGCCGGTGTTCTCGACCAAATCATTCACTCAAGCAGTTACATTAATTCAAGTAAGTTGTGTTCTATTATTACTAGCACCGCGTCTTACTACCCATTCGGGTTATATGAGCTTACGCTAATGTGTAATGGTAGGGTGATTGTGAGATGAAATGGAGGACCTACAGTTTAACGTGGAATCCAAACAACGGTGGAGGACTGGCATTCCCCACATTCACAAGATGTCTTGTCAGAGGTGAAGGAAAGGTTTTGTAATCAGATAAATATATGCCGGGAACGAGGATTGAACCCTGGCCGCCAGCATAGAAGTCTGACACCTTACCCCTAGACCGCCAGGTCACCCGTGTTCTATTAAAGCCGTCCTTACCATGATACGGATGTAACATATTGGCGATGAGGATAAAACAAACTACGGTGTAACATATTCCTGGCTATTTGAAAGTCCGGCTTTAAAAGTTTAATGAATTAATTTAATTATAGAAGAAGAAAAGTTCTTCGATTGAAAACGTACGCACAACAGACTTGAGGCAACTCCAAGAACATTTAGGAATTTTTATAAATTAGGGCGTGGTCTATGAAAAATCAACCATATTAACACAAATGGCGGTCATAGGAAACATGAGTAGTTTCGACAGTAATGAAGAAAACTGGTTGTCATATGTGGAGCGATTCGAACTATTTGTTGAATGTAATAGTATAACTAATGAGAAGAAAGTAAGTACGTTACTGACAGTGGTAGGCGTGAAAACTTTTAATCTTTTACGAGATTTATGTACACCTGACAAGCCGTCAACAAAAAGCTATGTGGATCTAATTAAAATTATCCAAGAACACTTATATCCTAAACCATCGTTTATTGCTGAAAGGTATAAATTTAGTTTAAGATCACAGTATGAGCATGAAAGTGTATCAGATTATATCGCAAACTTAAAAAAAATGTCAAAGCCTTGCAAGTTTAAAGAATCATCTAATTATTTACGGGATCGTCTTGTAAGTGGATTGAGAAACAGCTCTATTAAGCAACGACTTCTAGCGGAGAGATCACTAGACTACGAGAAGGCAGTGTTGATTTCAACATCTTTGGAGGCAGCCGAGAAGGATGCAGCGTCACTGTGGAACAGCTTATCATCAATCCCAAATTCTTCAAATGTCGAAAAAGGAAGAAAGAAAAGGCGGTACCAGAGATGTGAGGTGTTATTTCTGTGGAAGAAACGATCATTTAAAAAATGAATGCCATTATAAACAGTATGAATGCCGTGTATGTAAGAAGAAAGGTCATTTGCAAAAGGTGTGTCGATTGAAACAGTTGGGTAAGTCAAACAATTCTAATAGGGCTACTCGTACGATTGCTACACTAGCCCCATGGCTTCTTTGGTGCTGACTGACAGCTTTAAAAAGTTCCCAGACCAAATTACGTATCCCTACGCCGAACCAGATGATCTGCAAAAACATGTGCTTAGCAGCTGTCACTTCTGACGGTCAAAATTTAGTTATATACCTAAATGTTGACTGTCAGAAGTCAGCTGTAAGCTGTCAGTCAGCACCAAAGAAGTCGTGGGGCTACTGTAGCAAATCTCACTGAGAGAAACAAAAGTATGACAGTATGAAACATTTTGTGAGGTTGGGTGTGTTAAATGACAATAGTGATGAAAACATTGATGACATTTCAAATTTATTTGGGTTGTATAAAAATCAGCTTGGCGTGAAGCGTGAAAGAGTGGAACTTTTTAAAATAAATGTTCAGGTGAAAGGAAAATAAATTCTGTTTGAAGTATACACAGGTGCAGGGGTATCTGTAATCTCTGAAAAGTATTATCTGAATAAATTGAGTCACTTAAAATTGCATCCAACTAATTTAATCTTAAATTCACATATAAATGAACCAATTATTCCTGTGGGTGTTATAAATGTAAATGTCCAATATCAGGATTTGTCACACAAAATGGAATTATTTGTAATTAAACATGGAGCTAATCCATTACTAGGACGGGACTGGATTAAGGAACTAAAAAGTACAATTATTGATTCCAGAAAACTTGCATACTGCTAATAATGTAACGGCAGATAGGGTACAAACAGAAATGGTAACTAATTTGTTAAGGAAATTTCCAGAAGTTTTTAATAAAAAATTAGGTGATTATAAGGGTGAACCAGTTAGGTTAAATTTAAAAAAAGATGCTAAGCCAAAGTATTGCAAACCGAGATCAATCCCATTAGCACTGAAAGAAAAGGTAGAACAAGAGTTAGAACGCTTAATGCAATAGGAGGTATTAACTCCGGTTTCTAATAGTGAATGGGGTACACCAATAGTCCCTGTACTTAAGAGAAATGGAAACATTAGAATATGTGGAGATTTTAAAGTGACCTTGAACTCTAGTCTAGAATGAGAGAGACATCCTATTCCCAAAATAGAAGAGTTATTTGTCACTTTACAAAAGGGGGAAACCTTTAGTAAACTGGATCTAAGTCATGCTTATCAGCAGGTTAGGTTAGATGAGGAATCTAAGAAACTTTGTGTGATAAGCACGCACAAGGGTTTATTTAAGTACAACAGAATTCCTTATGGGATTTCTCCAGCACCAAATTTGTTCCAAAAATTAATGGAAAAGAACATTACAGGGGTTGAAAGGAGTAATTGTATTTTTTGATAACATTTTGGTTATTGGTAGGAACATGCAGGAACATTGCGACAGGCTCAAAGAGGTATGTAAACCTTTACGTGACAAGCGTCTCACAGTAAGTAAAAATGAGTGTAAGTTTTTTTCTAAGAGTTTAGCGTATTTAGGGTTTGTAATAGACAAAGATGGTTTAAAAACAGCCAAAGACAAAATTGCGGCTATATTAGATACACCTAAACCAGAGATTGTTAAACAACTGAAGGGATTTCTAGGGCTAGTCAATTACTATGGAAAGTTTGTTCCAAACTTATCCACGATACTTTTTCCTATGTATCGGTTGTTGAGAAAAAACATATTTTAATTTTGACAAAGCATGCATGAAATCTTTTTCAATAATTAAAGAAAAGTTAGTGTCAGCAGAGGTGTTAGCTCACTATAATCCCAAATTACCTTTAAAATTAGTATGTGATGCATCAGGCTAAGGTCTTGGTAGTGTATTCTCAAAAGTGCAGAGTGATGGAAGTGAACGTCCAATAGCATATGCTTCCCGCACACTATCTAAAGCTGAGCAGGGATATTCACAGATTGACAAGGAAGCTTTAAGCCTTGTTTTTGGTGTAAAGAAATTTAATCAATACCTGTGAGGGAGGAAATTTATAATATGTACAGATCATAAACCTTTGTTAAGCATATTTGGGGAGAAAAAAGGTTTGCCAGCTTTTGCAGCTAGTAGATTACAAAGATATGCTCTTTTCTTATCAGGGTATGATTTTGATATTTGCTATGTCAAATAAGAAAATCATGGTAATGCTGATGGATTATCCAGGTGGCTATTAGTGAACTCTGACAATGTTGAATTAGAAAATGATAGTTGTATTGGTACTTATTTACAATGTTTTGAAATTAGTGGCATACCTATAAAATGTGAGTATCCAAAGAGAGAAGTACAAAAAGATCCAGAATTTGTTAAACTTAGAGGTTATGTGAAGTTTGGTTGGTCTTATGATTATGATAAGGAGTTGACAACTTATTTTCATAGGAAAAATGAATTAACATTAGAGCAAGCAATACTGATGTGGGGGTATAGAGTAATTGTACCAGAGAAATTTCGTAGACCTTTGTTAGAGGAATTACATTCAAGTCATCTTGGAATAGTTAAAATGAAAACTTTAGCTAGATCTTATATTTGGTGGCCTAATATTGATCAGGACACTGAACAGATGGTCAAAAATTGTGCACCCTGTCTATAGGAAAGACAAAATCCATCAAAGAGTATGTTACATGTTTGGAATTATCCAAATAAACCATGGTCTAGATTACATATAGATTTTATGGGTCCATTCAAATATAAGATGTATCTTGTTATCATAGATGCATATTCTAAATGGTTGGAAGTGTTAGCGGTATCAACAGCAGCCGGTCAAACCATTGCTCATTTAAGACAGATCTTTGCGAGGTTTGTTTTACCTGAACACATTGTAAGTGACAATGGACCACCGTTTACATCACATGAATTCAAGTTTTTTTTAATGCAAATGGTATTAAAACATACTTTAACACCTCCATACTATCCTCAAAGTAACGGCCTAGCCGAAAATGCAGTAAAATTTGTAAAAAATAAATTTATGATTGCTATTCATGGAAAAGGAAATATAGAGGTAGCTTTAAGTAGATTTCTATGTGATTTTAGGAACTCACTGCATACTACAACAAATGAAACCCCATCAAAATTGATGTTTAATAGACAACTTAGAACTAGGCTAGATTTGCTACGTTCTAATGTGAATGAAATTGTAGAGCAAAATCAAAGTAAACAGGTTAAATATGCAAAGGGATGTAAAGCTCGGGAACTAGTTCCAAACCAACGGGTACTAGTCAGAGACTATCGAGCAAAGAATAAATGGATTGAAGGGGTTGTTGTATCACAATTTAGTCAGATTAGGGGCAGTAACATGGAAACGCCATATTGACCAATTAATTAGTTTACAGTCTTCCCATGAAACTAGAGTAGAGGAGATAGAACCTAGTGTTAGAGAACCATATCCCTCAGAGCTAGATCCCAAACCTAATAGGGAAAACTTGACATCTCCTAAGGCATCCATGGGTGAGAATCATTCTCCATTCGTCCCCAGGGTTGAATCACATGAAAAGGGCAATAGTCCAGAATCACACCCACCTCAGAGGGTTGAAATCTCACCAGAAGTAAAGGAGCCTAGGTATTCAACTAGGTGTAGGAAACCTGTAATTAAAATTAAATTTGTAAATAGTTAAAAAAAATATTATGGCATTATTTCACTATGACTATTAAAAACTATGAGCAAATATTATATTCTGTATTTTTGTATAAAGTGTTTAAAATGTAAATTATTTCCTCATGACTATTGGAAATCGTCATGCATTGTATTCTTATTTTATGTATATTTAGGTATTTTGAAATATCTATAGTCAAGAAATTGTAAAGGAGGAATGTAATGTATTTCCATGTAGGTTGGCTACCATGTGTGGTGACGTAATAAATTATCTGCTTCCCATTATGTCCCATCCTAAATGTATATCGAGAATCTTATCGATAGCTGGTGTTACTGACCAAACCATTCACTCAAGCAGTTACATTAATTCAAGTAAGTCGTGTTCTTATTCGAGCCGTCCTTAACATGATACGGATGTAACACATTTTAAGCTTGTAAATAATGGTATATATTATTATTAGGTTATGTTAGACCCGCTTTAAATATAGGCATATATCACACAAACTCACCTGTGGTGAGTAGTTTGTGGTTAGAATTCTGGAATGTCAGACTGAAGATGGTTTTCCCAATTCAATTTTTACAAATTTTCCCCCTCCTCAATCCATGCAAATGTGTGTGTAATTTCTTAAAAGTTTACCTAACCCATCCATACCTTATTTGATTGGTTATAATACAATGTCATTTAGGCCTGTAACCCTAGTTTTACATTCAACCAATTACAAATAAATCACAAAACACCATGAAGGCCTGCACTAAAATAATAATCGAAACACAATACTAACAGCTCACAACTAGTAGACAGAGTTCTTTGGTTAGTTTCAAACAGCTTTTTTTTTGTCTTTTTGCAAGAGGACACTAGTTAATATTTGTGACTGTTATAGTAGTGAGATTTATTGGTACCAATGCTCAGCATCTGGAGCTATATTTATATTTACACATGCTACATTTGGCACATATGTTTAGGCTAACAGCAATATGTTTAGGCTAACAGCAACTTAAACTAGTTTAAATCAAATTAATATAATGGCTTAAATATGAGGAATGTTGCTAATAGTATAAGTGCACTGGTATTTGTTAAAACTTGTACTTGTTAAAACCAGCTTCATAGAATTTTTTTATACAATAGGCCTACTATTTTACATACACTTTCCGAATATACTGATTACATTAACCGATACAACTTAAAAATTACTCTTTTTCTAAAGAAAAAATAACATTAAGATTCCCACCAGATAATTTACCAATAATATATTTTCGACCATGCCTGGAATGCAATCCAGAGCCCCTATCTCGGTTGGTGCATGTGCTACTGACTGTGCTAAAGTTTTGGATTAATACCACTGAATTTGACTAGGTTTTGAACCTTGACCTGATGACTAACTATGATGAAGTATAATACAAGTACAATGTCCTGGACCACTCAACTACAGCAGCGAGTAGCTAGTTTCTTCACCCAAAAGTATAATAGTGCTATAATAAATTGTTGTGCGCATAAAATATATTTTCAAATATTTATATTGTCACATCAAGTACAACAAAATCCATTCTATTGAACTATACAAATGAAGTATGTAGTTTTTTTCATATGAATGTAAAATTGACTAAACAATGTTTTTATAAGTAGTCAATATCTATTTTTATGTAGATGGGATGAACTGACAGACACTACCACTTTACAACAGTGCTGTGCTCTTCAAGAAAGGGCAGTGTTTAAATCGAGCTACCTACATTAGCATTATGACTTTTTTGGTGCTGACTGACAGCTATGAAAAGTTATCAGACCAAATTATGTATCCCTACGCCAAACCATATGATCTGCAAAAACATGTGTTTATCAGCTGTCTCTTTTGACAGTTATAATTTAGGTTTATACAAGATACATAATATATTGTTAGGGAAAGATCGCCGTGGGTCAAGTGAACCGAAACAAACATTAGTCAGCGCAATAAAGTTACAAGTAACGAGGTCACGAATGTGTGTCCCTAAACTATAACGGGCATGACTCGACTATCTATTGTCTGGTAAAGATACACGCTGCGCTTGTGCTACCACAAATATGGCTACACTAAACAACTGCAACTCGTCATAAAAGAATACCAACATTCCAACACTTCCCCTCGAGTTGGTTGTCAAAAGAAAGTCACTATTGCAAATCGCCCAGTCTGGCTGATTCCATGCATTGCAAGTGTTTAACCTTGGGCAGTCCCTAAGTTAAGAAGTCTGCAATTTGATCGTCCGTTGAGATGTGAAGCACACGAAATTCCTTGCGTTTTAGTATATCCCTCACAAAGCGATGACGGATGTCGATGTGTTTACGCCTGTAACGGGCTAATCTGGCTTAGCCCCGTTCAAATATAAAACACGAACGTTTTAGTGTAACAAACAAGTCGTCAAGAGTTAACAAATGAAATAATAGTGTTGAATGCTACGCCCATAACATTTGTGTGTTTGGTTACATACCTACTTCACCAACTCTTCCGTCGAGTCTGATGCCCCGCTGAAAACAACAACATCGAGGG